>JAGKTI010012496.1:0-24554 GCA_018397915.1 Birgus latro
GAGGAGCGGTGATCTTTGCATAGTCTTTAATGAATCTATGGTAGTAACCACTTAGGCCCAGGAAGCTTCTTACTGCATCGGTAGTGGTAGGTTCTGGAAAATTGATGATCACCTTAGTTTCATAGTCATTAGTATGAATGCCTTGTGCATTGACGACATTTTCTGTCTCAGGAAGTCACATTTACTGAGATTGATTTTGAGGCCTGCTAGCTGTAGGTGTTCAAATACTTGTTGTAGTTTGGCAAAATGGTCAGGGATTGATTTACTCACAACAATGACATCATTTAGTTAAGCAAAAAGAGACTATCTCATCATGCCACTGAAAGCCGAATGGATAAATCGCATGATTACTGACGGAGCATTCCTCAAACCAAAAGGAAGTCTCTTAAACTGAGAATGTCCGGAAGGGGTGCTGAAGGCTGTGATTGTGCGAGAGGATTCTCCCATTTCGACCTGCCAGTAACCACTGAGGAGGTCTGGGAATGAAAAAACTACGTTATTTTCACCTAGTGATTCTAGCAAATCTGTAAGGACGGGTAACGGGAAACGACCTGGAACAGTTACGGAATTTACCTTACGGTAGTCCACTACTGGTCTAAAGTTGCCGTCCTTCTTTGGGACTAAGAAAAGAGGGCTATTCCATGGGCTGACAGAGGGTTCAATAATGTCCTGAACTAACATTTTCTGTACCATCTGATCTGTTTGTTTTCTCAAGCTGTGAGGTAACCGATACGCTGGTATGTAAATCAGCTGAGTTCCTGGTACTAGTTCTATGTGATGTTTGAAAAAGTCTGTCCTGGCCATCGGTTCTCCGTGTAAGGCTACTACATTGTAAGTGTGCAAAAGGTCGAGCAGTTGAGATTTATGTTGTGGAAAATCGTTGCAAGTTAGACTTGAGAGCGGGTCAGGCGAACGAGTCGGAGCAGATCCCGTAGAGTTAATGGCACATACACTTGTTGGTTGACTATCATCATCAGTATGAACAGTAGGGATGGAGGATTCCTGGCACACCATTACGGCCACTGGGTGTGCTAGGAAGTCTCTGATTTTTACACCACTTTTAAGTTTCATTGGAGCATTAGTGACATTGAGCAAGTATAGATAGCATCGACTGCCCTCTAAGACCGTGCACCACTCTGACTCATAAGTTAAGCCATTCTCACAACACGTCTCAGGTAGTGTTAGTACATCCACTCCTTTTTTCGCACCTACAACATGAACAGAAACTTTGGTGAACTCATGCGGTAACAAAATTGTGCATGTATTCGTTACTGCACGCCTTGTCTCTTCGTGTTGGAGAACATCAGTCAGGTTCTGTGAGGTAGTTAATTGAGACATGTCTGAGTCGGCTGTAGTGCCGTTGTTAGAGGAGTTTGGAAGAGCCTTTTCCGAATGCTGAGAGGATGTATCACCAGGTGTTGAGGAATGCATGTCCTTGCTCTCAGTCAGTGAGGGAATGATCTCTTTATTCTCAGATGATGATGATGATGATGGCTTGACTTGTTCTGTTCTTTTAGGTAGTACGAGAGTCAGGGGGGACTGAATGACTGAGTTTATTGTAAGTACAGGACGGGGACATTCCAAACTGTATACTGGGAACCCAGAAATGTCTGTACTACTTCAGGCAGGTAATAATGCAATGGAGTGTTGTGCCATTTTGGGTAAGCCAATAAGGGCATCTGCTGGATATTTCAGTTCGTTAGTAACATGAAATTCTATTGGGAAAGGGAGTAAGGTGCTGTTTAGTTGTGCTTCTAAAGTGACTCTTCCCTTGACCTTAAACTCTGAGCCTTCTACACCGCATGGGTGAATGTCAGGCGGCTCAAGGAAACTGACGTGTTTGCGTTGGCGTTGAACAATGTCCAAAGAGGGATCAGAAATCAAGTATATCATAGATCCTGTGTTCATGAGGAACGATGTTGGTATGTCGTTACTCCATCCTAGAATGACTAAGCCTGAGGAAGTTATGGGCCCAACATGGCGGATGGGAAGTTGGTCTTCTGTTGCTACGTCATATTGGTCCGATACTGGCGCAGTGCTTCCCCTGACTGGCGGCGGTTGAGATAACGACATTCCTCAGTAGTGAGAGTCATACTGGTCTTATGATACTTGCATGTAGGACGACGCAAGCGGGAAGGCGTATGCTGTCTAGTTTGAGAGTGAGGCCATCTGTGTTTACGGTCGCTACTGGTTTCTCGACATCCAGGATTACTACAGTGCCAGCAGAGAATCGAGGATTGTCTCTTCTGTTGGACGTTAGATTGATCATGACCGGCGGTTGGAGAGTGATGCGTGGCAGGTCTGCCTCATGTGGTGGAACGGGAGCAGTATTGGTCTGGTGGAGTGGAAGTGTGACAGACTTGGGAGACCAAGGGGCAGTTTGTAGCCTGACGCGTGCAGTTCAAGCGTGTCCTTTCATGGATGGTTTTAGTGATCTGAACAGTTTTATCTCCTGGATTGAAACCTATCTCCAGGGCTATCTCTCTCTGTCTAGGATCAAGCCAGTGAAGGAATCTCAGGTAACCAATTAAATCTGCAAAGTTTTTGAGTGAAAGCATAGGAGCTCCATCTACTTCTATCCATTTCATGCCTCTAAGTAATTGACGTATCTCGTTACTCGTGGCCTTCATGGCAGCGGCCGCTTCACGTAGTTTGGCATGTTGTGTTGGGACTGTCAAATCCTCATCCATCTGAGTGAGGAGATTAGTGAATATAATGAGAGAGGCGGCATTGGAATGCTGGCAACAAAGTGTTATGAGTTCGTTACGGAAATCATTAAAGGTTTTAATGCCATCGAAATGTCCTGCACGGATCGCAGATCCGATGTCTGATTTGCTTTGGTGTAATCGTCCCATGAGATAATAGACTTTGAGATTTTCATCTATAATCCTCCGATTGTGGATGTTGGTTTCTACTTCTCTGAGGAAATCATAAACAGACCAAGTTGAGTCCTCGCCGGTAAAGTTGGGACAATTGGCATCGTCGAAATAGATAGACTGTGGAGAAGGGGTTGTTTGGACCTTGGTTGGAAGTGTGGAAGTGATTGAAGTAGGGGATTGAGAGAGAGAGGAGGTAGTGGTAGTGAAGGGTAAGTGAGACGGGAGATGAAGTGGGGCAGGAGAGTGAACGATAGTGGAAGCAGCAGGGCTATAAGAAAGCTGCGTAGAATCAGGGGTAGAGTATGAGTTTTTTTTTTTTTTTTTTAATGCAAGGAAGAAGGAACCAAAGGCCACAGACCTGCATACGGTTCCTTCCAAGAAAAAGCAAAAACAATACAAAAAAGAGCCAAATTCAAGATCTGTTCATTTCGAGATGCCTGGACACACTGCGTTTTAAAGACTGGAGATCATAGGAAGTAGGAAATACAGACAGAGGAAGACAGTTCCAGAGTAGACCAGTTGCATAAATGAAGGACTGGGAGTAACGGTTAACTCTTGCATTAGAGAGTTGGACAGAAAAGGGATGAGAGTTTGTTGCTAGACGGGTACTACATGCCCGTTGTAGAGGTGGAGGGATGGAAGCAGACAGTTCAGAGGAACAGTGACCATTGAAGTAGCGATAGAAGAGAGATAAAGAAGCAACAGTGTGGCGAAGAGACAAAGGTTGAAGGGAATCAGTAAGAGGAGGAGAGTTAATGAGACAAAAAGCCTTTGACTCCACCCTATTGAGAAGAGCTGCATGTGGGGAGCCTCCCCACGTATGAGAGTTGTACTCCATACACAGGTGAATGAAACCCTTGTACAAGGACAAAAACTGTGCAGGGGTAAAGAAAGTTCAGAATCGGCTTAGCACACCTAATCTCTTGGAAGCAGATTTCACAAGAGATGTAATGTGTTCTTTCCAAGACAAATCCCGAGAGAATGAAACCCCAAGCATGTTCAAGGATGATGCAGGACATAATTGTTCATTATTAAATGTTAGTGGGTAATCCTGAGGAAGATTTTGTCGGGTTGATAATTGTAAGAACTGAGTTTTTGATGCATTAAAAATAACAAGATTATTTTTATCCCAATCAGAGATACGAGCCAAGTCAGACATTAGGTGTGCCATAGCCTCATCCCTTTTTTGTTGAAGTAACTGCTGAGATGGACATAGCAGAAACCGAATGGAAAGGTGAAGGGTGGAATCATCAGCATATGAGTGGATAGGGTTAGATGTGCAGCTTAGAATGTCATTGATGAATAAAAAGAAGATAGTTGATGATAGGACAGATCCCTGAGGAACACCACTGTTGATAGGTCTAGGAGAAGAATGATGGCCGTCTACAACAGCGGCATAGAACGACCGGAAAGGAAGCTAGAGTTGAAGGCACAGATAGAAGGATAGAAACCATAGGAGGGCAGTTTGGAAATCAAAGATTTATGCCAGACTCAGTCGAAAGCCTTTGAGATGTCAAGTGCAATGGCAAAGCTTTCGCCAAAGTCCCGAAAGGAGGATGACCAGGAGTCTGAATGGTAGGTGAG
This sequence comes from Birgus latro, assembly GCA_018397915.1. NCBI lineage: Eukaryota > Metazoa > Arthropoda > Malacostraca > Decapoda > Coenobitidae > Birgus > Birgus latro. The sequence goes on from JAGKTI010012496.1 coordinate 4,464, forward strand.
AAGATCGCCAGTGGAGCATCCCTGACGGAACCCATACTGACGATCAGAAAGAAGGCAGTGACAGGAAAGATGCTTTAAAATTTTTCTGTTAAGAATTGACTCGAAAACTTTTGAGACACAGGATGTTAAAGCAATTGGACGATAGTTAGAGGGTTGGGAATGGTCACCCTTCTTTGGGACTGGCTGAATGAGAGCAGACTTCCAGCAAGAAGGAAAGGTACAAGTTGAGAGACAAAGGCGAAAGAGTTTACCTAGGCAGGGTGTAAGCACAGAAACAGTTTTTGAGGACAACAGGAGGGACTCCATCAGGCTCATATGCCTTGTTAGTATTGAGGCCAGTGCTGGCAGAAAATACATCAGCTGAAGAAATTTTTAAAGTCAGTCAAGAGGAAGTCAGAGGGGGGAAGTGATGGAGGAATAGCACCAGAATCATCTAAGGTGGAATTGGAGGAGAAAGTCTGAGTGAAGAGATCTGCTTTATCAGTAGATGAAATAGCTACAGAGCCATCAGAGTAGAAAAGAGGAGGAAAGGATGATGAGGTAAAGTTGTTAGAAAGGTTTTTGGCAAGGTGCCAAAAGGAGCGAGAAGAATTCAAGTTGGAGAGTTGAGAACATTTAGCACCGATGAAATTATTTTTAGCAGAGCGAAGAACAGACTTAGCACGATTCCAGGCAGAAATATATAAAAGATATGATCAGGGGTGGGTTAGCTCCGGTACCTCTTAGGCCCTCTCCTATTTGCGGACAGCATTAGAACAAGCGTGATTAAACCAAGGCTTTCTTGCATTAGTCAGAGGATATGAGAAAGGAATGTATGCTTCCATGCCCGAGAGAATAACCTCCGTAATGCGCAAGGCACACTCAGATGTCTCCCGGCCATGGAAGCATAATCATTCCAAGGAAAATCAAAGAAGTACTGCCTGAGGGCCTCCCAATCTGCAGCTCCAAAGTGCCACAGGCGTCGTTTCTTTGGAGGGTCCACAGGCCGTACCGGAGCGATAGGACACGTTAAGGTAATAAGGTTATGATTGGAGGAGCCCAACGGAGAGAAAAGATTAACAGTGTAAGCAGAAGGATTAGTTGTTAGGAAAAGGTCAAGTATGTTGGAACTCTCTCCAGGGCGGTCAGGGATACGGGTAGGGTGCTGTACAAGCTGCTCTAGGTCAATAAGAATAGAAAAGATGTAGGCTTGTTCACCAGGTGGATCAGTGAAAGGAGAGGAGAGCCAAAGGTGGTGGTGAACATTGAAATCTCCTAGAATGGAGATTTCAGAGAAAGGAGAAATGGATAGAATGTGTTCCATCGTAGAAGTAAGATAGTCAAAGAATTTTTGATAGTCAGTAGAATTAGGAGATAAGTAAACAGCACAGATATATTTAGTCAGAGAATGACAGGAAAGCCGAAGCCAGAGAGTAGAGAATTCAGAAGAATCAAGTTTAGGAACACGAGAGCAAGATAGATCGTTGCATACATATACCGAACAGCCACCTTTGGCTTTGAAATGAGAATAGAGAAAGTAGGAGGATACAGAAAAGGGTTTGCTGTCAGTTGCCTCAGACAGCTGAGTCTCAGAGAGAAAGAGAAGGTGAGGTTTAAAGGAGAAGAGGTGGTGTTGAATGGAGCGAAAGTTAGAGGAAAGGCCGCGAATGTTACAGAAATGAAGAAGGATTGAGTCAGACAGTGGTTCCCGGCAGCTCTGTGAGTTGTCACCAGGAGAGGGGCGGATAGTATCTGGATTGGAAGTATGTGGTTCAGTGGGATATGAAGTTTGTGTGGGGGTGCTAGGTCGAGGGTAGGAGCGACCGCTTCGAAGATGAGTCACTGTATTGTCCTCAGCGGGTGATGTGTGATCATTCGATGTTTGTTGGCTGTGAGTGGTGGGAGTAAGTTCTGTATATTCAAGTATGACATGTAGTGTGGTGATGTAAGATGAAAGATGAGTAGGGATATGTGTATATTTACAATATGAAGATGAGAAAATGTACCACAAGAATGGAAGTGGAAATGAATGAAGATGACGGGATGCGGGGTTTAATAAATAAAAGGTGAAATTTGAGATCAGTAATAAATACAGTCGGTGAAAATGAGTATGAAGTGGGGGGGGGTGAGATGAGTATTGAAATAATATGCAATCTGTAGAGAAAATCCAGATGATAATCTCTATAGAAAGTCAAATGGTTGGATGAAGATATACTATTATAGTTATACAGCTGAGGTTTGAATGAAGTGGAGAAGGCGTGGAGTTGCAGGGGAGAGGAGGACCTGAGTGGGTAGTGGCTGGTCAGCTCGCTGGAGACGAGACTGGTTGTGAATGTGGAGGTCCCTTGCTTGGCTCGTGGTGGAGGAGACTGGTAGCGAAGACGACTTGGCAGAGAGAGAGTTACAATCACGCTCAGTGGAGGCATGCTTGAGTGGGTAGTGGCTGGTCAGCTCGCTGGAAATGAGAGTGGTTTTGAATGTGGAGGTCCCTTGCTTGGCTTGTGGTGGAGGAGACTGGTAGTGAAGACAACTTGGCAGAGAGAGTTACAATCACACTTAGTGGAGGCAGGCTGTGTCGGTGGTTGGGAGACGGTACGTGAATATGAGTCCGAGCTAATCCGGACCAAATGGGAGGCACTGAGGGGCGAGAGTGTGAGGTGCGGGTTGAGGGCAGGTGTCCCCACATGGCAGGTGCAGAGCTGGTGGGTAGCAGATGCAGAGGGTGGTGTCGGGGTGAATGGCAGATATTGGAGAGGTGACACCTTGAGATTAGGGTACACTATATGGCGAGTATGGAACATGTGTCAGGAACAGGTGAGACAGGTGTGGAGGTCGGCGGCTGCGACACTTGCGGCCAGGAGCAATGTGTGGGGGTGGGGGCTGTTTAGATAATGGCACTGGTGACTGAAGTTGTAGAGCTGTAGAGGCACAACCGGTATTACACCACGAGCGGCACTGAGGGGGTGAGGCTGTGAGATGCAGGCCATTGAGTATTTGTTGGTGGCACTCAACACTGTAGGAGGCAGTCAGAAATGATGGTTCGAGACACCGCTGCTACCAAATGTTATCCACAGTCCCTTGATTATTTAATGAAAGTCCTGGAATAACTATTTAAGGACTTTAATGTTGAGTAGCTGAGCAGAGTGTTCCCCTTACGAAAGTCAGCCCCTTACTGAGTTACATCTTCGTAGCCCACACTGTGGGAACGTGTGTTTAGTCAGTGCTTTTAGTGGGGACACATAGTGGGGGGGGGCATATATACTTGGGGGGTAGATGGAGTACATTTATGTAGGAGAAGGGTACAAGACATGAAAACTAACAACCCCTTCCTTACATGTTACTGCTTTCCATGACACCATCTTAACACTTTATGAAGTCCACCTTTCAGAATCTCTATTCAGTACTGTATATGTTTGGTGTCTTTATTTTTATGTAAAAGAAGGGTACAAGATAGGAAAGCAAACAAATGACCCTTTCCTTACAAAAAGATGCTTCGTCCTACGACGCCATCTTAACACTACTGGTATGTTTATGAAGTGAAGTCCTCATGTACAATAATTTAAGACGTGATGTTCATGTCCACAAAAGTACAGTAAATATGTATCCGTATATAGAGATATGTATTATTTTTTGTGAAATGAACTTAAAAAAAATAAAAATCAATAAAACCCGTTCTTTCATTCATTTAAGAAAATACACAGGCCATTAAATGAAGGAATACATTACCTGTATATCTCCAAATCAAATGCCTGCATGTTTTCAAATGCCTGCATGTACTGAATATTACAATCACAGACAACACAAATTTTCAAAAATCAGATACAAGGAATGATTACAGCATTTATTTACCCTAAAAGTACCCCATACTAGTCAGATTCGTGCCCCACACCTCCGGTGTTAAGGTATACTGTAACTTGTTCCTATTGTCTCATTACCTACAGACAACACATTCACTTCCTAAACTGAATAAATATCCTTAAACAAACCAAATGAAATATGACACGAGTCTCTTATGCTCAGCAAACATGCTGAACACGGCTTCGTTGCCATCACTGAAGATGCACTCTCACTAACCTCTGAATACCCCCACAATAATAATAATAATAAAATAAATACAGCACTTGTATATACACACTAAACAAAAAGCAAATTAAAATGTTTTACAACTGAAGTTCAATATCGAATTTAGTACATTTAAACATCCACTGTTATGCCTTCGTAACACTGCTGTACCCCAGTTGCAGCCCCATTATCAAATAGCAGAACATAATTCTGCACTGTAAATGCCAAGGTGAATATCAGATAGAGAACTAGATAAATAAAATTATAGATAGATAGGCATCGAGACATTCATTCTACCACCCAACTCCCCTATACACAGTACTTATTAAACGTTATACAAAATCCTATGTCCCTACCTCCATTTACTGCCAGTTTCAGCCGAAAGGTTAGGTGAGCGAGGAAGAGCCTTCTTATCCTGTTATATTCTAACAGTTTAGTCAAAGAAGCTGCCAAACATGAGCTAACCAACCTACTGCAATTATTCTCTTATTAATGCTAATGCAAACGTTTTTATTGCGTACAAGTGATTAGCGAAACTTTTCAAACTATGGACAATTGATTCAGCCCACACTAACCCCTTCAGTGCACAATGTTTCCTGAACTGAATAGAAAGTACCCTACAAAATAGGGGTTGAAGGTCTATAATAAGCTGTTTATCGCTGTGCCCCTTCCTGAACATTTCCCACTCCTCGCTCATTAAGTACACCCACTCTACACTCTCACCCACACCCACACACACACACACGCATTGGGTTGCATTCACTTTCGCCGATTATGATAGCTTTTTGCTAGGGCAGCAATGTGGCAGAGGGCGAACATATCGATCACTCTCATCAGCAGTGAGGCAGAGAGGGTGAACGGGATCGATTACTCTTATCTCTTTGTCAGTTGTGAATACAACAAAAATGGCGGATGCTGCTATGAATGCCCATCTGGCACAGCTAATTTCAAATATAGTATTATCTGCTCAGTAAATTTTATCCCATTTTCATAAAATAGTGCTGTAAGTGGCTGATCTCTGATTCAACAGTGCTAAAGTACACCAATCACTACTGAAAAACACAGTGTAGCTGTAATTTCATGCAGTATTGTTTAATGTTACAATTAATCTATCTATCTATTGCCAGATGCCACAATCCCGTAAGGGGTGGCCATTTGACTCTGAGTTATTTGTTTTACAGGGAGGGGCACTAACCCTCCACCAACCCACTTGTGGACACGTAGGGAGCCCGTATGGTTTGGTTATATGGTTACCACCCAGCGTTGTAAATGGTTTCTTGGTTTACAGGAAACCATTTGGCTTGTCACTCAATGTAAAGCCACCTGTAAAGGAAAGAAAAGCAATAAGAAGTGACAGGAAAGATGGGAGAAATAGGAAGAGAGGAGGGCAGGCTCAGAAAGAGAATGATAAAGGCTAAGGAAGAAGTAGGCAGCACTACATCAAGTGAGTGGATGATGGTCACCACCACCTACTACAATTAATTTTCCTGTTTTTCTCGACCAGTAATATAAGACTGTTTCCTTTTACAATGCTCTAATCTTGAATGAAACAAAATACCAGTGTGAGAAGCCAGCCTAACATGGGGTGATCGAATTCCCATATCGCTAGGCTCTAAATTGCTAAACCGGTAATAATGCTGTAATTTCAGGAAGTATTATTTAATGTTGCAACTGTTTTTCTCATTTTTCACTAACAGTAATATTAGACTGCTTCCTTCTATGATACTCTTATATCGAATGAAACAAAATATCAGTAAGAGAAGCCAGTCTAACAAGTGTTATTGAATTTCCATATGAGACAGACGTCTGTTACGATGACTCAAAAGTCATGCTAGCCAGCATCTCCAATATGATTCCCTTGCTAGTTAGTGAGTGAATGGCAAGTGAAGTGATCATGATTGCCTTTCTGAAGGTTTGCAAGGAGTTCACAAGTGATCATGTTCTGAGAGTAGGGAGAATGCTTGGTGCTACACTGCTAATTGCTAAACTGGTAAAATGCTGTAATTTCAGACTTCAGTGGGGCCCCTTGGATAGCGACCTTATTAGTCCACCAAATTGGCCGCTATCCATGAAATCGCTATCTGAGGGGCAAACTTCTTACCTAAAAAAATTAATACAGTCCTGGACTCTTTCAGCTGTACCCCTAATTTCCTCCCTTACCCATCAATCGTTTTCGTTTTTGAAGGCTCCAACATGCTTGCATGTGTCGGCCTTGGTCACCTAATGGCGGCTCTCCACGCTGCTCGATCTCTGGCAGCCTCCCTATTCAGTCCCTTAACCCTTAAGTCACATTTAATGACCTCGTCCCATGTCTTTCTCGGTCTACCCCTCCCAACCCCTCCCCCAATATTAACACTTCTCACCCTCTGTACCCAATTATCATCCCCCATCCTCTCCACATGTCCAAACCACCTCAGCCTACCTCTCCTCATCACAACACCAATACACTCCAGTCCCATCCTACTTCTCAACTCTTCTATCGTAAACCCAGCCCCCCCAGGCCTTGCACGCAGGGACGCACTGCACATCCACCTAATCATTGTCATTTCTGTACGTTTAAACCTGCGAATATCTTCTTCCTTTACTGCCCAGGTCTCACTACCATACAGCATCACACTCCTAACACATGCTGCATACAAAGACCCCTTAGCACGTAAGGAGAGTCCTCTCAATGTCAGGAGAGGCAACAGCTCCCTGAACTTCTTCCAACCACTTCTCACTCTAGCAACCGAGCTAACTCCAGCCCCACCTCCGGCACATAACATGTCTCCCAAATAACAAAACTCCTCCACACACTCAAGAGACTCACCTGCAAGTTCAACCCTCTCACGCCTAACAATCTCTGCCTGCTATCCCCGACACAACGCACACATGAAATCAGCATTATCTCGCAGTCTACCTCTAATACCACTACATCTCTTGTGCACCCACTTATCACAAACACTGCACAAGATGGAATTACTTCCCACACCCATGTGGCAAACTGCACATGGCCACTCTCCCTCTCCTCTGATTGTACCGCCACCAACCCTAGATATCATCACTTTTGTTTTATCTGCATTTACCCTTATCACGTCATATTTCGTCAGTACTGTAATAAGATAAACGTATGCTACATATTCAAAGAATTATGTTTTTCTTTTCCTCCATGCTATATTGTTTCTTTGGCTTGCCACGTATCTGGCCTTTTCGGTCACTTTTACTCTTCCTGCACTTCCTGATTTTTTCCCTGGGCCACCACCACCACTTGGGCCAGCCCCCTTAGTTGAAGCCATGATATTAGAACACTCAGTAGCCAGACAATAAATGGAAGGTCACAAAAAACTTTAACAATGGCGAGACTGTGACAGGTTGAATGAATGCGTGGCTCGTGGATAAACAATCATCTTCTTCTTGGGGTAACTGCGGGGAGGTTCACCTTCCACCTGTCAGTATCGCCTAGATACCGGCATTCCCCCAAGAGAAAAGTAAAGGTAAAGGAAAAATTTAAAACTAGTTTGTAAAATTTGGTAGGAGAGAGATAGCTGGAGATTAGTTATAAGAAAAGCTTAAGATATGTACTTTCACTCCACATGGGTCAGTGAACTGAATGACGATAGACTCACACTCACTGTCAGTGTTACCAGGATCTGACCTTGGCAACTCTGGCCACCTGCTCGCTACGTGTTACAGATTTACGCTAACCGTGCAGCATTAATCGCTATAAGATATTTTCATTCCTGTCGCTATCCACGGATTTGCTGATTAAAAAAACTCTATCTCAGGGGCTCCACTGTATTGTTTAATGCAATTGTTTTCCCTGTTTTTCACTAACGGTAATATAAAACTGTTTCCTTCTATGTTATTCTTGTCTCGAATGAAACAGAATTTCAGTAAGAGAAGCCAGCCTAACAAGGGTTATTGAATTTCCATATGAGACAGATGTCTGTTACAATTACTCAGAAGTCATGCTAGCCAACATCTCCAATATGATTCCCTTACTAGTTACTGATTGGATGGCAAGCAAAGTGATCATGACTGCATTTCAGAAGGTTAGCAGGGAGTTCACCAGTGATCATGTTAGTCTGCTAAAGTAGAGATAAATTGCAAAACTTCTTTACTGTTAAACCCCCAGACCGTCACATGGCCAGTTGTAAACAAACTCAGAATCTTCTGTTCTTGGGTGTTTCTAATCGTTAAATCAGAGTATATACACAAGCGAATGTAGCTTTTTATAGTAAATGAAAGGTCTTTATACTCTAGAAAAGACTGCCAAGCAGTGGGATGATCATCTGTATAAGAGATTCTTCTAAACGGAGCCAAGCAACTCCCTTAGTCTGGCATAGAGGATGCATGAGGATATTTGAAGGTAATTTTGAGACAAAAAAGTGCGTCTTAAACCTCACGAAATACGGTAATAAATTTAAGGATATGTATGATAAAAGTGATTTAATACATGGGATAGTACAAGCTTGACTCATTCCTGTTGAGATACAATTAGGTGAGAACAGTTAGGTAAGAAAACACACACACACACACACACACACACTCGTACGTACGTCTGTCTCCTCGCTCCACGCAGGCTATCCTTGGCCACAACTGGCCATACCTAAATAGTAACTTTGTATGAGTCAAGCACTGTACTGAGTTAAACTAAATGGTGTTCTAATATAGTAAGTTTAAGCAAAAGTGTTGTCCAAATAACAGACTACTGTACAGTCAGTTAGTGCAGGAATGCACTGATCAAGCCTCAAGCTGTTTTGTCTTAATCAGGCGAGTAGCAGGTAGATGCATACTTGTAAGTAGAATTTTTTGTTTGGTAATACCACAAGATGACCACCATCTTTATTAAAGCAAATTTGAAAGGAGTAAAGAAAAGGGATAAATGTAGAAAACAGGATGATTTCTTCCAGGAACTGGTTTAAATGGAAATATATAACAAAGTAGTAGAGAGGGTGTACAAATTGGAGAAGGTATTTCAGAGTGAAATGGATTAAATTAAGAAGCAGTAGTGCTTGCAGAAGGAGGAAAATGAAAATTAGTAAAGGAATTAAACAAGAAAGACGGAACAGTAGATAAGCTGTCAGTTGAGGTGGGTTCACTTACAAGGAAGATTAGTGAAATAGCAGGTACAGTTGTCAGCCATGAGGGTATTATGGAGGAGTTCAGAAATGAAACAAAGACAGTTAGGCAAACAAGCGCCTGATAAACCAAAGCAGTGATTTTGAAGAGAAGATAACCCAGGTGAATGAAGTCATGCGGAGTTAGGAAGATGATATGGAAACTGCATATGCTGAAATGGTGAAAGTAAAGAAACGCTTAGAAACAAGAGTCCAAGAAAAAAGCAATAGAAAGGAAGTGAAAAAAAATAATCCCAAACAACCCCAATTTGGTCAAAGATTCAGCAGATATCAACAAAACTATAGTAATCACTGGTACAGATTCGTTTAGTTTTTGAAGGCTCCAGCATGCTTGCATGCATCAGCCTTGGTCACCTAATGGCAGCTCTCCACGCTGCTCGATCCCTGGCAGCCTCCCTGTTCAGTCCTTTAGCCCTTAAGTCACACTTAATGACTTCGTCCCATGTCTTTCTTGGTCTACCCCTCCCAACCCTTCCCCCAATATTAACACCTCTCACCCTCTGTACCCAGTTATCATCCCCCATCCTCTCCACGTGTCCAAACCACCTCAGCCTACCTCTCCTCATCACAACAACAATACACTCCAGTCCCATCTCACCTCTCAACTCTTCCATTGTAAACCCAGGCCCTCCAGGCCTTGCACGCAGGGATGCACTGCACATCCACCCAATCATTGTCATTTCTGTACGTTTAAACCTGCGAATATCCTCTTCCTTTACTGCCCAGGTCTCACTACCAAACAGCATCACACTCCTAACACATGCTGCATACAAAGACCCCTTAGCACGTAAGGAGAGTCCTCTCAATGTCAGGAGAGGCAACAGCTCCCTGAACTTCTTTCAACCACTTCTCACCCTAGCAACCGAGCTAACTCCAGCCCCACCTCCGGCACATAACATGTCTCCCAAATAACGAAACTCCTCCACAGACTCAAGAGACTCACCTGCAAGTTCAACCCTCTCACGCCTAACAATCTCCACCTGCTCTGCCCGACACACCGCACACATGAAATCAGCATCATCTCGCAGTCTACCTCTAATACCACTACATCTCTTGTGCACCCACTTATCACAAACACTACACAAGATGGAATTACTTCCCACAGCCTTGTGGCAAAATGCACATGGCCACTCTCCCTCTCCTCTGATTGTACTGCCACCAACCCTAGATTTCATCACTTTTGTTTTATCTGCACTTACCCTCAAGCCCCTGTACCCCATACCATCTCTCCACTTCTTAAATCTTTCCTCTGCCTCCCCTTCACTCTCTGCAATCAACACCAAATCATCATCATACAACATCTCCCATGGAAGTCCATCTCTGAAGTCACGTGAGAGGGCTTCAAGCACCATGATAAACAACAAGGGACTCAAAACTGACCCCTGATGCACACCAACATTCATGGAAAACTCATCATTCAAAGCTCCATTCACTCTTACCTGGGTGCAAGCACCCATGTACATGGCCATAATCACCCTAACCAGCCACTCTTCCAACCCTAGCTTTCTCATTGCCCACTTACCACCTCTCTAGGGACTCTGTCGAAGGCCTTTTCCAAATCAAAAAAACAAAATACAATTCCCTTTTCTTTCCAATATATTTTTCCTGAAGCTGTCGAACAATGAATATGGCATCAGTGGTCCCCCTGCTTGGCATAAACCCAAACTGCATCTCATCGATATTCACTCTTTCTCTAATCTTACCTTCTAGAACTCTCTCCATTACTTTCATTATCTGATCTAAGAGCTTTATACCTCTGTAATTTCCCCTTTCCAGGGCATCACCCTTTCCTTTGTACACATTTACAATTACACTCTTCAGCCAATCATCTGGGACAACACACTCATATATAATCCTGTTTATCAGGTCAGTGACTAACCTCACCCCAGTATCTCCTGAGGCCTTCAACATTTCAGCAGTCAACCCAGACACACCTGCCGCCTTCCCCACCTGCATCCTGCCTATTGCCTGGCTCACAGTAGCAGTGTCAATCAAAGGCCAAGGGCCAAACACTGGATCAGCGGGCTCCAAACCTTCTCTATCCCAATCAAACTCCTCATTCAACAACTGGCTACAATGCTCTCTCCATGCATCCTCAACATCCTCACTGCTCACCACCACCACCTCCATCATCATTCTCCACACACCGCTCACCCACAATGTCCCGATTATCCCTCTTCACCTGATTTTCCACCCTAAAAATCATATTTTTCCTTTCTCCATGATTTAGATTATCAAGTAAAAGTCTCTGTGACTCAGACTTCACCCTGTATACCTCTCTTCTAGCCCTGCGCTTGGCAGCCAAGTACTCCTCCCTGTTACCACCATTCTTCCATTCCCAGAAAAGCCTTCTTTTCTCCTCAGCTGCAGCTTCTACACCCTCATCCCATCACCAAGCCACTCCATGTCTTGGTGGGCCCCTTGTCCAACCGCACACTGCATCGGCAACTCTCAAGAGGCCGTTCTTAAGGGCTCTATCTACGGCTTCCTGTTCAGCCACCACTCTCCTCATCTCACTATAAAAGGCATCCCCCACTGATTGTCTTCCCAGCTTCCACATTTTCCTCCCAGGCACATATGTCCTCCTCATCACTTGCTCCCCAAGCACCATGTCACAAATTAACAGTTTGTGCTGCTGCACACACTCCTCGCTTCCTATAACTTTAACATCCCTCACTAATCTCCTATCAACCCTCCTGACCAGAAAATAATCTATCTGACTACTATTTCCCCCGGACTTGTATGTAATCAAGCAGCTGATTCTTTTCCTAAAATATGTGTTGCACACAGTCATGTCCATAGCCTCCCCAAACTTGAGTATTCTTTCCCCTTCTGCATTTCTCACACCATATGCACATCCTCCATGGACTCCCTCATAACCTTGAGCTGCCTCACCCACATGACCATTTAAATCCCCTCCCAGAACCACTACCTCATCATCACCCATACCACTCACTACACACATCAAATCATCCCAAAATCTATCCCTCTCCGCGTCATCCAATCCTACTTGTGGAGCATATGCCGATATAACTGAAATCAATTTCTGCCCGTTCAAAATTTTCACCACTAATATCCTATCACTTACTCTAATAACATTTATGACATATTCCACCCATTTCTCTGCAACCAACACACCCACACCCCCATATCCGTCAGTTCTAGACAAAAAGGAGATGGCAGATATAATGAGCATATTGATGGAAGTATCAGAGGAAATCTGTAATAAAGACATAGAGGAATACAAAATGCTTGGGAAATGTGAGAGAAATAAGTCACGGGCACTTAAAGTAACTTTCCAGAGTGCGAACACCATGGAGGAGATACTAAATACAGTTGACCCTCGAATCAATGAACTAATAGGGGAGGATGAGTGTCCGTTGCTTGAAAAAGTCTGCTGCTTGAAAATGAAGGGAAAAATAGCTTAAAACTTCAAAAAATAGCAAAAGAAATACGATGGTATCGAAGATGAGGTGCAGCGATGCTATCGTGGACTAGTTTACCTCACAGTACCCCGTTTTCTATGGACCCATTATATTATGACTTGCTTGTTGTGTATTGTGCAGTACAGTACTGTATTACAGTATCATATATTACAGTATCATATTTTTTTGTACCTGTGAAAAGAAATATTGTATGTAGTTAGAAATGAAAAAAAGATGTACACTCATGATCACTAATTTCTGCCCGGAGAAGATGAGAAGGGGAGGGGAGGGGGACGAAAAGAGCTCCACTCGCCTCTACCCCAGCTCCCAACCCTCCCCCATACCCCTACCATCCCCCACCCCACCCATCATTCTTAACTGGCACTTGCATCTCAACTGATTTTATGCTTAACACTCTTGATCTCACTACTAATAGAAACACAGAACACTAGGATATGTTAAAAGAATTTGATATAACTATCAACACACTGCAGCAAGAAATTAATGCATTATGATGGCGACAGTAAAACAAAAACTTTAACAACGGCCACCTCAGGCCTCACGTGTTGGGTTCACAGCGAGAAGAAGTGTCTCAAACCGCCTCAACAAACCCTAAGTAGTTTTCAGGAATTGTCCTGTCTCCAGTCTTGTTAATAATTTTAAGTATTGCAAGTTATTATAGTCTATCAAAAATGTAAAGAACTATTGTCATTAAGTATACATGAATGTTTTTATAGGAATTTTGGGAACAGCTGTTCAGTTTAGTACTGCAACCGACCTTAAAGATGGCCGACCATGTAAACACTGGGGAACCGGAATTCCCAGGATTTGACAGTGAAACAAATGTAATGGACCTCGTTAAAACATTGATTATGAGAATTAGTGGTCTAGAAAAGAAAGTGGAAGATCTAGTATCAAGAGACATGCCTGAAAAAACCGAAAATACTATACAGAGTTTGATACAGGCCAATGAGACAGCGAACCAGGAGATAGAGAATTTAAAACGAGAAAATATTGAATTACGGAGAAAACTAGAAGAAAGCAGTAACCAAACAGAGAAGGTAAGTAGTGTGTTAGAAGAGCAAAAGGCAAAGTGGGCACATGTGGAAGAAGAACAGAAAGAAGTAGTCAGTTTAAGGGAAATTATTCAGGAAGAAAGGGAAATGAACAAGAAAAAAATGGAAGAAAATGTAGTGAAAATATTGAAGAAAAAAGAGAAAATAGTGAGAGAAACAGTAGAAAGGAACAGATGTGTGATAATATTTGGAAACAGGGAGGAAGAAGAAAAAGTTAGGTCTGTGAGACTCGAGAGAGAGACAAATCAGGTGAGGCAAATATTGGACAAGATCGATCCCGAAGGAAACAAGTGGGAAAAAGAAATTGAGGAAGTAAGGAGGATAGGGCCATATAAGAAAGGGGAAGCAAGACCAATGAGAGTTAAGATGTCTTCAGAAAGTGTTGTAAATGACATACTTAAGGTGACCTGGAAACTAAGTAAAGAGGCAGGAATGGAAAATATTATAGTAAGAAAAGACCTGAATGAAGAAGAAAGAGAAGTCTTAAAATCTTTGAAGGACCAAGTAAAGGAAAAAAATGACAAGAGGACAGAGGAAGAACGTAAAACTTTTTTTTGGAGAGTGATGGATATGAAGGCAAGGAAGTGGTATGTGAAGAACTAGACGTGAAGGAAACAAAGGGGATGGATATGAATATGAAAAAGAGAAGAACGAAGAACAGTGCAGCAAATCTGAGCATCATGTATAGTAACGTAGATGGATTAATATCTAAGAAAGGGGAAATTGGAGACTACTTAAATGAAAATAAACCTGAAATTGTTTGCTTAGTAGAGACTAAATTGCCCCGAGATGTCGATATAAAATTATTTGGCTGGAATAATTATAAGATTTGGAGGAAGGACAGAGAAGGCAAATTTGGGGGAGGAATAGTGATATTAACCCATAATGACCTAAGAGTAAAGAATATAGAAATTGAAAATACTAAGGCTGAACTTTTGGGAGTTGAAATAGAGGACAATTATGGAGAAAAAACGGATGTAATAGTTTTTTATATGCCCCCCAAAACTAGGGCATGGACAAAGGAAGATTACGTACAGTTAATAAGTGAATCCATTATCAGGCTAGAAATGTTAATTGAACGAAGAAATAGAATAATATTAATGGGAGATTTTAACTGTAGAGAAGTTGATTGGGAAAGTATGGATGCTGGGAACAATGAAGAATCATGGGGAAAAAAATTAATGGAATTGATGATGGAAAACATGTTAACCCAGTTGATCAAAGAAAACACAAGAATTAGGGGTGTTGATGAACCATCCAGGCTTGACCTACTATTCACAAAGGACCCAAATGATGTGAGGAACATAACCTACCATTGCCCCTTTGGTAAAAGTGATCATCTGGTAATTGAGATGGACTTGGTAGGAGTGAGGGAAGGAGAAAGAGATGAAAAACACAGAGAAAATAGATACAGTTATGGGAAGGCAGACTTTGCTTCCCTGAGAAACGTTTTCCAAAATGTAGAATGGAGTAAAATGAATATGATCACAAATGTTGATGAGAAATATGAGTTTTTGATAGAAGTATATAAAACAGGAGTTACTAAGTATGTCCCAAAATTTTCTGCAGCTATGGAAAGGAAGAAAGAATGGTTTAACAACAGATGTAGGATGGCACAAGAGGCAAGAAAAAAAGCATGGAAGAAAGTGAGAAGAAGATATAGTGAAAGGGCTTGAGAGGAGTACAAGCAGGTTAGAAATGAATATGTAAGGATACGGAGAGAAGAGGAAAGGAAATACGAAAAAGATATTGTATCTAACTGTAAAAAAGAGCCGAAACTATTTTATAGGTTTGTAAATGGCAAAATGAAAGTTAAGGACAGTATAATACGACTGAGGGATGGAGATGAAACATACGAAAGAGAGGAAGACTAGTGTGAAATAATGAACAACAAGCTACAGTCAGTTTATGTATTGGAAGACGAATTTAGGGAGCCTGAAATGGAACCCAGGCTGACGAGAATGACCGAAATTACAGTTGACATGGATGAGGTGCTACAGCTGATGAAGGATTTGGATGTGAGAAAAGCAATGGGACCAGATGGTGTGGCTGGATGGATCCTGAAGGAATGTGCCGACCAGTTAGTGTGGCCAGTTTATGTCATTATCAAAACCTCGCTTGAAAATGGACAGTTACCTAAAGATTGGAAAAGAGCAAGTATTGTGCCAATCTTTAAGGGAGGAGATAGGGAGGATCCACTTAATTATAGACCTGTGTCACTTACTAGTATTGTTTGTAAAATCTGTGAGAAAGTTATTAGAAAAAGATGGATAAAGTATTTAGAAGAAAATGAAGTGATAACACCAAGACAGTTTGGTTTTAGGGAAGGAAGATCATGTATTACTAACCTACTAAGTTTCTACAGTAGGGTAACAGATGTCGTACAGGAGAGAGAGGGATGGGCAGACTGTGTCTATCTGGATCTTAAGAAAGCATTTGACAGGGTACCCTATAAGAGACTATTGTGGAAGTTGAGGACATTTGGAGGGGTGCATGGGAAACTATTAAAGTGGATGGGAGATTATTTGATAGGAAGGCAGATGAGAACAGTAATAAGAGACAAGGTATCACAATGGAGAAATGTGACTAGTGGAGTACCCCAGGGCTCTGTCTTGGCCCCAGTAATGTTTCTGATATATGTAAATGATTTGCCAGAGGGTTTGAATAGTTACACGAGTATGTTTGCAGATGATGCTAAAATTATGAAGCATATTAAATGTATTGATAGTTGTAAAGAACTGCAAGAGGACTTGGACAAAATACACAGCTGGAGCCAGACTTGGAAAATGGACTTTAATGCCAAGAAGTGTCATGTATTAGAAATGGGTATAAGTGAAAGAAGACCACACTGGACATATAAAATGGGCAATGAGATGATTAGTAAAAGAAAGGATGAGAAAGATTTGGGAGTGATTATTCGGGATGACTTGTCACCAGAAAAGCATATAAACAAAATTATTGGGGGAACTTATGGATTACTGACCAACATGAGAGTGGCTTTTAATTATATGGATGAGGAAATGTTGAGGGAGTTGATAGTGACCATGATAAGATCAAGACTAGAGTATGCGGCGGTGGTATGGTCACCTCATTTGAAAAAGCATATTGATAAACTAGAAAGGGTCCAACGGATGGCAGCGAAGATGATACCGTGTTTAAGGGAACTCACCTACGAGGAGAGATTGGAAAAACTGAAGTTACCAACATTGCGCGAGAGAAGGGAAAGAGGTGACTTGATCACGATATTTAGAAATGTAAGAGAATTGGAAAGGGTGGATAGAGAGGATCTTTTTGTGTTGGATGATGGAAGGACAAGAGGTCATGGCTTCAAGTTGAGGAAAAGTAGATGTCTTAATGATCTCAATAAGTTCAGTTTCCCGAATAGAAGCATAAGTATTTGGAATGACTTAGATGAAGAGGTGGTGCAGGCGAAAAACATTCATGTATTTAAAACTAGATTAGATGAATGTAGATATGGAGACGGGACAACACGAGCTTAGCTCAATTCCTGTATATTACAAATAGGTAAATACACACACACACATACACACAGTGGTAGCGTTCTCGCTTGCCATCTGGTAGATGGGAGTTCGCGCCTCACTCAGGTTGCGAAAAGTTTCACTGACGAAGTGGGTGGTTCCTGTCCCCCTTGAGCAAGGGGATGGGTGTGTGCGTGTGTGAAGGTCACAGCCTTGCCCATAGATCAGACTGTATGAGCTCTCAGCTCCCTTCCGGGAGGGTAAAAGCTGACGATCACTACCATCGAGTGATCCTGACCGACCCGGTGGGTGAGTTACACACACCCTCAAGCACCCAACGCATGAGCCCTGGTATGGCCGTTGGCAATGTGTTTTATTGTCAGTGTTATAAAGCCGGTGAATGTACAGTGAGATTGGATGGGAAGGATATGGAGAATGTGAGTGAATTTAAGTACTTGGGCAGTGTAATGAGTAAGGATGGAAGTCTGGAGGGTGAAGTGCTCGAAAGGGTGCAGCAGGGAAGGAAGGTTGCTGGTTCGTTGAATGCAGCGATAAGAAACAGGGAGGTGAGCATGGAAGTGAAAAAGTTGTTACATGACAGTATTGTGATACCAACTCTAACATATGGAAGTGAAGCTTGGACCCTGTTGGAAGGACAGAAGTCAAGAGTGAGAGCAGTGGAAATGAGTTATCTGAGAGGAGCATGTGGAGTCACATGAAGAGACAGACTAACAAATGAGGAAGTGAAGGAGCGTTGTGGTGTGGGGTTGTGGACGTGATGGGAAGCGTTAGGAGAAACACTTTAAGGTGATTTGGGCATGTGGAGAGGATGGAGAGTGAAAGACTGACGAGGAGAGTGTATGTGAGTGAGGTGGAGGGGGCGAGAGGGAGGGGGAGGCCGAGGATGAGATGGAGAGATGGAGTGGAGAGGTATATGAGAGAGGGGGGTGTGAGTTTGGAGCGTGGTAGTGAAATTGCTGGGGACAGAGTGGCATGGAGGCAATTTGTTTGTGGCCACCCCATGCAGGAGTGAGGCGTCTGGCAATAGATAGATAGATAGTTATAATGCATTAATTTCTTGCTGTGGAGTTGATAGTTATATACTTTTCACATGTCCTAGTGTTTTCTTTGTGTATTAGTAATGTGACTATAAATGTAAAGTATGGGGTTAGCTTGAGATGTAACTGCCAGTTAAGAATGACGAATGGGGGGTCGGGTGGGGTAGGGGTATGGGGAAAGGTTGGTAGCAGGGGTAGAGGCGGGTGGAGGTCGTTTCGTCACCCTCTCCTGTCTTCCCTGGGTATACAGGTGTACAAAGGGGGTACCCCTGAACAGAAATTACTGATCGTGAGTGTGCCTGTAATGAAATAAAAAAATGACCGGTGTCTGGAGCGATTGTCTTCCGGATATTGTCCATTGCTTCCGAAATCTGTTGATTCGGGGTCTGCAGAATCGAGGGTCGACTGTAATGCAAACAAATTCATGGAAAAAGAGGAATTTAAAACATGGATGAAAAGATGCCTAACACAAGAGGCATTGGGAATACTAAAAGAGAAGAGGGAGGAGACAAAAACTTAGAATGAGGGAAGATCAGAGGAAGAGAAGAGTGTTTTTTTTTCACAAAGTAATTGGATTGCATGTACAAAAGTGGTACATAACCAGCAGGGAATGAAAAGGAGGAAGGTAGTAGACTCACGTTATGACAAGTGTGTAAACAAGATGATCAAGTTGATGTACTGAGATGTTGATGGAATGGTGTCTAATTTATTAGAGATAGAAGACTATACCAAAGAAAAGGAACCACATATTATTTTATTATTTGCCCAACTGAAATGATACCCTAAACTTAAAGGAATACAGTATATGGAGAAGAGACAGAAGTTTAAGAAAGGGAGGAGGAATGATGATCTTAAGAGAAATCTGCAAGTCAAAGAAATAAAGCTAGATATACCCTCACAAATAGAAATGATAGCATTAGAGATTAACACATCTGAAGGGAAAGTAATTTTAGCAGATTTGAACATGCCACCCAAAACTAACACTTGGGAAAGAGATGAATATGAAGACCTAGCAGAAAGTACAGTTCAGAGTATATGAACATTACTACACTGAATGGAAGAGAAACCTGAAAGAATTTTATTAGCTGGAGATATCAATACAAATATAAATTGGAATACTATCTGTCTATCTGTCTATTGCCAGATGCCTTAATCCCATGAGGGGTGGCCACAAACAAACGCCTCCATGTCGCTCTGTCCCCTGCTATTTTACTGCCCTGCTCCCAGCTCACACTCCCCTCTCTCACATACCCTTCCACTCCATCCCCCCATCTCATCCTTGGCCTCCCCCTCTCTCTCCCCCCCCCTCCACCTCATTCACATAAACTCTTCTCATTAGTCTTTCACTCTCCATCCTCTCCACATGGCCAAACCACCTTAATGTGTTTCTCCTAACGCTTCCTATCATATCCACACCACAATGCTCCTTCACTTCCTCATTTGCTAATCTGTGACTCCACATGCTTCTCTCAAATAACTCATTTCCACTGCTCTCACTCTTGACTTCTGTCCTTCCAACAGGGTCCAACCTTCACTTCCATACATTAGAGTTGGTATCACAATACTGTCATGTAGCAGCTTTTTCACTTCCCTGTTTCTTATCACTACTTTCAAGGAACCAGCAACCTTTCTTCCCTGCTGCACCCTTTCAAGCACTTCGCCCTCTAAACTTCCATCCTTACTCATCACACTTCCCAAGTACTTAAACACACTCACATTCTCCATATCCTCCCCATCCAGTCTTACTGTATATTCATTGACTTAACTTCTCTCAAAGACCATCACTTTACTCCTCCCTATTCACCTTCAGATTCTGTTTCTTACATACTCTCCCAAACTCATATACCAAGCCATGCAGCTCCCCTTCGTCTTCACTTAACAACACAGTATCT
>JAGKTI010012497.1:8009-24552 GCA_018397915.1 Birgus latro
TTTTTTTTTTATAACTGGAATAACATCACTTCACTGCACTGTACACAACAGTAAATTCCCGTGTGGTCTAGTGACGATCCATGGAGCCTTGTGAACTTCTCAGCAGCAGCTTTCAGCTCCGTTCCACGTACCAACACACCAGCAGCACGTTGTTGTCGATACGAAATCAACGTGGAGCGGTCGATGTCTGCATACTTAGGAGTAAACATCACCTTCCTCTGCACGTTTCGTCTGGTCTTCGATGCGAAATCAGCCGTGTACTGCTGTAGTTTGTCTCGGGACTTCTTGATATCAAACAAGGTGGAGCGAGGGAGGTTGAACTCACGTAAGATGCGCCCTGTTGACCAGCCGGCGTCCACCTTGTCCAATATCTGTCTCTTCTTCTCCAGAGTCAGAACCACTCTTTTCCTCTTCTCAGGAGGCAGGGCCATCATCACACACATGATGAAGAAGGTGAAGAGCAGTATCAAGCACTGTAGGAGGTAGGGTATCACCACAAAAGCAATCACTTCGGCCGCCATTTTCGGAGTTGTTCACGAGGGAGGAGGGGAGTGGGTAATGGCGACCGATAGTGGCATCACAAGTGTAAACAGAGGGGATCGGCGCGCGCGGGAAATTCAAACTGACGCGGTCCCAAAAAGTTGAAAATTAATCCATTTTTTTCGAATTTTTTTTCACTTTGGGGGCTGGGCAGCCCAGGATGTCCGGTTAGTGAGTATGTCCGGTTATTGGACGTCCGGATATTAGACGTCCGGATATTAGAGGGATTACTGTATTATAATTTTTATCACCATTTAGGTTCATACACACTGAATTATTTGAAATCTAGTAATACTGGTAATTTTTGTTTAATTCAACTATTAATAGATAATCAGGATTCAGAGCAAAAACAAGCAAAAGTTAGCAAATGTGTTTCTCCTTTAGCTTGTCAGCTCACCTTGACAGACAGGTAGTTTGTATAATTGTTGATTTATCATGCAAATACATTAATTGTGCTGTAAATAAGTACGGTACCATACTTATGCAAAATAGTAGTCTGTCATTGCTTGTTGGCATTCTAAATGGGAAATACCCACTAAATTTAGCACATTTCAGTCTGACTCCAGATTTTTTATTAACAGTAAAATTAAGCACAAATTTTTTACTGGATTTCAGATAATTAGGTATGTATGAATGTATGTGGTGATAAAAATTATATTATTTTTATATTGAAAGTGCCGATTCGGTAACGATTTTGTAAATGACCTCTGATTTGGTATTTCGTCGCACTGCCAAAATGGGGCATTCTAAGATGGTGTCTGTCTATCATCGGCACATCACAAGATGGTGTCTGTCTGACACTGTTAGGGATTGTAAAGAAGGACCACTTTATTGAGAGAGAGAGAGAGAGAGAAAGCACAGTTGGCTGGAGTGACAGCAGTGCACAGTTTGATGTAAATGTGACCTCATGAGGGATCATGCTACTCTGAAGTGACCGTGTCACTTGCAAGAGGGATCACAGTTTTACGTTTGGTGTTGGTTATATTCTTGCAGCAAAATGATGTGTTACCTCAGGAATCACTGTAACAGGAAAGTTTTATTGTAGCCTGTGGAAGACTTGATTGGAGGTGTAACCCTTTCACCACAAGGGACCCACATGGGCATTTTATTTTGGCAAATGCTGGATGAATTAGTTCAGCTGAGGCAGACCAACGTGGTACAGTATAAGGGAATGCCGTTAAGATTGACCTATCCACCCCAGACACTGACCTGACAACAATAGTATGGCTTTTTGTATTTTTTAAGATTTCATATTACTGTATCAGATAACAAGAAGTTTGTGTAGTATCAGAGGAATAGATCACTGACAAAAGTTTGTTATGTGCAGTATAGCAAAAATCATCAGGATGTGATTTACAAAATATTATACCAGTAGCTGTATGTAAACATTTCAAGCAATTATATATAATGTCCAGTGATAGTAGTGTTGGAGATGGGTGCCTTCAGGAAGTGCTGCAGATATGCTGGCTGGTTACACAGATGTCGCTCAGCTCCCTTGTTATCCCACGAAAGGAGGAATGTTGGACTGCAGGAGGTCGCCTTTAGTCTGCACTCCACCATGTTCACATTCAGATGAGCCTAGAGCCTCAACAGAACATAATGTTGTAATATATTTCACCACTGTTGTCTTACATATTACTGTATTTATGGAGGAGCTCGTTACTGTTTAACACACAGTACTTGTATTCTATCTATCTATCTGTTGCCAGACTCAATCCCGGAATGGGTGGCCACAAACAAGTTTCCTCCATGTCGCCCTGTCCCCCGCCATTTCACTGCCTTGCTCCCAGCTCACGCCCTCTTCTCTCATATACCTCTCCACTGCATCCCTCCATCTGCTATGATATTTTTTTTTTCTGAGATTTACATCAGAAATGCTGATAAAACTAATTTTGGACAACTTCCCAGATCAGTATACAGTATTGTACTGTGTTCATTCTTTTTATATGCTGCTTCATACCATTATATTATGCCTATTAATGATCAGTAAGTCTTTATAGTGAAAGCCAAATACTTCCTGTACACTAGGAAACCATTTACAATGCTGGGTGGTAACCATATAACCAAATTATGGCGCATGGTGGTTTTAGTGGGTAATTAAGGCGTTCCAATCAGATTGAACCTGTGTTAGCAAAAGGGTAGTTGGGGTATATTGCTCACGTAATGTCACTCAGGGATGAGTGAGGCTGGTCATGTCGTCTTAAATGTAAGAACTAACTTGCCTAGCCCTGGGCTTTTTTGCTTCTTATGGGGCAACATAGGATTGGATGATGGATGGATGGATGAAGTCTTTGTACATATCAGTAAGATATTTCTTTATAAGATTTATTGTATTGCAAAAGGGGAAAAATCCCAGGAGGGACAGTATGGTAATTTGAGAAAAGTTCTGGATTGTCTCTTCCCTGTTGGCAAAATAATGATGGTTCTTATGGAACAGTGTTCTTAGGAAACAATTTGTCTGATTCTCTTTGTGCATCTTTTGGGGGATACAGCATACTAGTTGGACAAATGGAGGGCTGACTGCATTGTAATTCCCATACTAGAGCTAAAACCATCATAGCATTTGGTGTCATATGATCACATTACTTTATCATCATATGTGAAGTGTGGTACTGTACACTAACAACAGTGATGGTATATAGCAGTACTGATATAATTCTTATGTTTATATTTCAGTGTAAGATCCAGCCTTCATAATGTCAGATGGTGAAGATTCGCCAACACCTGTGAGCGGTGGGGGTGGGGGTGGAGGCGAGAGGCAGTGGTACGGGACCTTGGATTCTGTTACGGCTGAAGATGACTCAGCACCAGGTTCTCCGGCTAGTCCTGCCACCCCTTCCAACATACACACCAGCAATGAGTATATGGAGTTGGATGAACCAGAGATGTTGGATGAGAAAAAGGCCCTATTAGAGGAGTTTGAAAGGAAACGTAGGGCTAGAATGATCCATGTGACAACTGATGACAGTGAGGTAAGTAGGACTAACTAATCAGAATCATTTCCACCAGAATTAGTATAGCAGACTGGAACCACATCTAGTTGCAAATAACAAGATTATTCAGCATCTTTGCTGGTTTGGCCATGTGGAAAGGATGGAGGGTGAGAGACTGACAAGGATAGTGTATGTGAGTGAGGTGGAGGGAGGGGGGGGCCAAGGATGAGATGGAGGGATAGTGTGGGGATATATATATGAGAGAAGGGAGTGTGAGCTGGGAGCAGGGCAGTGAAATGGCGGGGGACAGGGTGACATGGAGGCGATTTGCTTGTGTTCATGCCTTACAGGATTAAGGCATCTGGCAATAGATAGATAGATAGATTCAGTATCTCATTGTTATCAGAGAGACCATCATCAACTCACTTGATGTAGAGCTGCCTACTTCTTCCTTCACCTTTATCATTCCTTTTTTGTGTCTGCCCTACTCTTCCTATTTCTCCCATTTTTCATGTCACTTTATTACACCACTTTCTTTTTCAGGTGACTTTACTTTGAGTGACAAGTCAGATGGGTTCCTGTAAGCCAGGAAACCATAGATTCAGCATCTCATTGTTATCAGAGAGACCATCATCAACTCACTTGATGTAGAGCTGCCTGCTTCTTCTTTCACTTTATCATTCCTTTTTTGCATCTGCCCTTCTCTTCCTATTTCTCCCATCTTTCATGGCACTCTTTATTACACCACTTTCGTATTTAGGTTGCTTTACATTGAGTGACAAGTCAGATGGGTTCCTGTTAGCCAGGAAACCATTTACAGTGTTTGATGGCAACCATATATAGTAATCAACTCATACGTGTTCCCTACATGTCAGCAAGTGGGTTGGCGGAGGGTTAGTGCCCCTCCCCATAAAACAACTAACTCAAAGTCAGATGGCCACCCCTTATCAGATGATGGCATCTGGCTATAGATAGATTGATGGGTTCAGCTTTGTATGACCATCAAGAAACAAACTTATCATAACTAATTAACAAGTAGAGTACTGTGACTTTCTTCAGTTGGTTCCATATTCAGTAGTCTTGCCTCATTAACATCTAATTGATTTTTGCTGTTCCAGGAAAGAAAACCATGATTAGTATCAAATTAATGTAAATAAATTATAGTAATTCCTTGTTTAACATGCTTACGTGTAATACATTTTTATCGTAAAGCTGTTAATTAACACAAGAAAGATTTCATTTAATACACCATTGTCCATTACTACATTTAAAACACCATCACAAAGCAGCCAAAATGTGCAGCGATGGGTCAGGGTCGAAACAAGTTAGCATTAATTTCTGTATCACTGATTTCTTTTGAACTTTAATATATACACACCCAGTCAATCAGTGTACTCATATACTTAAATATAGCCTTGAAAATGCTGATGGGGTTCACCATCCACTTGCTTGATATAGTGCAACCTTCTGGAGACTGTATTGAGTGACAAGCCAAATGAGTTTCTGTAACCCAGCAAACCATTTACTACACTGGTTGGTAACTATATAACAGTGTTTCTTAAAGTGTGGTCCATGGACCCCCAGGGGTCCATGGAACATTCCAAAGGGTCCACTGGCTAATTTGAGTATCAGATAAAACAGTTTAATGACTTTGTAGAATGCAGTGATATTTGTGATTTGGCAACTTTGTACTGGCTGCTGCCTGGCCGCAGGCCCGCTGCATGCCATAATTGTAACCTACAAACACCTTTAAACTCAAGAGGTAGGGTAGGAGGGATATCCACTCATAATTAACCCACCCAGTCCCACGGACGTATGATGCACGTCGCAACTTTTTTTCACGTTGAGACCCACCGACGTTCATTGTACATCAGTCAGTTGCAAGGTTCGTCGTTGGCACATTTTTCAAGATTCGCAGGTGATTTTTGGTAGGCATTTGTGGGAGACCTTCCTCTACCCCCAGCCAGGCAGCAACACTGCCTGAACCTGTTCAACCCCTCCCCCCCTTGGGGGGTGCGCAGTTGTCTCGCACTTCACCTGTTAGTAGTGACCTGGCCAGTAAAGACACGTAGCACAGTCTCTCTGACGACGAAATTCAAGGCGAAAGTGATTCCTGATATGGAGGACAAAGATTATGTGGCACCAGAGTTAGTAATGAACAGAAGTAATGAGGAGGCAACATCGCCAAGTTTGGTGCAATATGTTGATGTATTTGGTAAGGGAACAATGCTTATATCGCCTATATTATTGTGTGAAAAGCTATATACTCATGTACTACATATAAATTCGTATCAAATAAATAAATATCTACGAGGCTGTGTGGTTTTGGTTAAGTTTCCCCTGCATAGGGAGTGTATTTTATGGAGCGTGGCATGATAAAAAACAGTAGTCAGGTGAGGGATCTCTTACGTGTTTAGAATATTTTTCATTTCAGGTGAGTGCTTTCTCGTTGAGTTTTCGATGTTTCTCACCAAAAGCAAAGGTTTGAGCCAAAAAGAGACAAGTTGAAAATCGGTCGGGTTCTGGGGGTCGGTTGGCTAAAAAAGCGGTCGGTACTGGGCGGGTTAAGGGTCCGCCACATGATTAGTTTTAATAAAAGGGGTCTGCTGCATGAGAAAGTTTAAAAACCACTGCTATATAACCATGACATCTGGTGGTTTAGTTGGGGCAAGGCATTTCATCCAGGTGAAAGGCATGAATTCTTTGACTGAGCAGCATGACATGCTTGAAGTGATATTGAAATTTCTGAGGCAAGGCAAGGGGAGGAGGGTAGTGTCCTCCAACTTCCTCACTCTCCATAAAGATTTCACAGTCTAAAAATGACATTCCAGGAAGGTTTACACCATCAGTGAGATTACCAATTTCCTATGCATCTGACTTTTATTGTGGCTCCTGTGCTGCCCAGATGCATTGAGAATGGTAGATGATGTAACATGTAATAAGTCCTGGCATTTATACTGTCTATCCATCTATCTGTAGCCAGACACCATAATCCCACTAGGGGTGGCAGTTTGACTTTAACCCCTTAGCCGCAGGTCGTCACTTCCGTGACGCTAGGGCGCAATGGATCATACTGTGGGGCGTCACTTTTGTGATTTTGTGTTGTTTTGAATTCGCCCGGGCTTTCAAGTGGTGACTTGTATCATCTATCAGCACTGCCAATGTCCAACAATAGTCAGAGCTGCTAATGTCATCAGTATTCCCATCCATTGTTGACAATTTAGCCATTTTCCCCCATTCTAGACTCCCCTCCTTACCTCCTCTCCATTACCCTCTCGTGTCATCTGCTCAGCCGCTCTGCACTATGTAAATCTTCCCCTGATTTTTCCATTGATTTCATCTATTGAAATGAGCCCTATGCCCTATTCTTATACAAAATAATATATATATAAAAAATAAGGTAATTGATAGTCCCATACACCTGGAATTGGCTATTTATCACTCGGCAATATCCAACCTGCACTCGTTCGCTAATTTCCCCTGCTTTTTTCCCCGTGAAATATGCCATATGAGCTATTCTCGTAATATAAATGTATATAAAAAAGGAAGACAGAAGCCTGAGTGATATTTATATTCACATGGAACTACCTAATTTATTATGTATTGTCTATATTCCCTACGACTTATTTCTTAGCATATACATTAGCATCTGACATTTTCAACTCTTGGCTACCGAGATACGTATTGTACATTCAGTTCGCTCTCGTCCTTCACGGTGAAATCACATCGCAGTCGCGCCCCTCCATTTCTGCTGCTGTTGCGACCATTATAAAAGGCCCTGTGACCTCTACCCCCACTAAACATTGTGTGGGAAGCAGTAAAGGACTGTAGTTATATATAAGTGTAATAAAGTACTAGAAATAATAAAGTGTGAGTGTGTCAATGAATAAGAAATGACAATACCAGCGGTGAATTAGCGCGAGTGGGAGGCTCGTACACGCTCGTATTTTACATTGCTTTCACTGTTTTTTTTTTTAGTATGGATTCCAAACTACTTGGAAATCATTGAATAGTGTTTCTAGTGTTAATATCTGGCTGTGGTATTCATATTACGGGAAGTCGGGAAGTGTAGTGGAGACTTAATTACCCAACTTCAGAAATCTCCACAAGTCCTACGGTAGTTGACGAGTGCTAAAAAAAAAACTAGGAGAAAGCTGAAGGTATGTGCCATAAGCATATTTAATTATAATATTCTAGGACTAATAATTGATTTTTGGCAAATATTTTTACAAAGTCAGTCGGAGCGTGAACATCCCCGCGGGATGGGCACGGCGCGCCTCTGACAACTCCGCAGTTTAAGGGTTGAGCCAGTTGTTTTATGGGGAGGGGCACTAACCTTCTGCCAACCCACTTGTTAATACATAGGGAACACTTATTGGTTGGTTATGTGGTTACCACCCAGCGTAATAAATGGTTTCCTGGCTTACAGGAAACCATTAGCTTGTCACTCAATGTAAAGCCATCTGAAAAGGAAAGAAGAGTAATAAAAAGTAACAGGAAAGATGAGAGAAACTGGAAGAGAAGAGGGCAGACAGAGAAAAGGGGTGATAAAGGTGAAGGAAGAAGTAGGCAGCAGCATGACAAGTGAGAGGAGCTAAAATATGTGCATGACCCTTCTGTCAGTTTGATTTTCATAATCCGTCTGTACTTCTAAAGTACTTGAGTAGCCCTGATGTAGGCATTAGAAGTACTGACTGGAGGAATCATCCCAGACTTAGAGAGATGAAAATCACTCAGAAGTTTCTGATTTCTCGTCCACTCATTAAAAACATACTTTAGTCCAGTTTTTTGTGCCTCAGGCTATGGAATGACCCAGGCCTTGTGCACCACTAGATTTTTCTATGGTGAGTACTCATCCATCCATCCATGCATCCATCATCCAATCCTACGTTGCCCCATGAGGAGCGTAGGAGCCCGGGGCTAGGCAAGTTGGTCTTGACATTTAAGATGAGAGTGACCAGCGTCACTCATCCCTGACTGGCAATACGTGAGCAATAAACCCCAACCATCCCTTGGATGTAAACCTTCACTGGCTCAATCCAATTGGAGCGCCGTAATTACCCACTAAACCGCCAGGCTCCATAATTTGGATATATGATTACCACCCAGTGTAGTAAATGGTTTCCTGGTGTACAGGAAGCCATTTGGCTCATACACACCATTATCTATCTGTCTCATTATCTATCTGTACTGTATATACTGCATCTCTCCTGTACATATCTTTCTTCTCTTTTTCCCTTGCCTCTGAGCACTCTTACCCAGAGGGCATTGAAATCTCATATTCTGCATATCATTGGGGTCGTTTGTGAAGGCTAAATCCAATCATGAAGGTTTGTCATCTCATTTGACTCTTGTATTTTCTTTAGCTGTGTTAACATATTATCCATTATCAAGTCTACCAATTTTATTTCCCCATGATTTCTTGCTGCTCCCAGTATCCATTCCTCCCAGTCAACTTTCTTGCAGTTTAAGTTGCTAGTTAACCTGAGAACTACAAGTTACATTCCAGAATGCCAAGTGCCCAACTGTTACATACATCATGGAAGTTGAGCTGCGAGTCATATAGCTACACTATTGCGCGCTTTGACATGTTGTAAATTTTGGTCACTTGTTCATCTGTAAGTCAGATGGAGACATCTGATTTACCTCATTATACAATTACTTACCTTCTTTCATCTCATAACCCTGAAATTGGTTTCCAATAAAAGGACAACATCAAATTTTTCCAGCTTAGTACCATGGTTCTCGCTACGACACTGGAACTGTAGTTCCTGAACTATAGCACATATTAACCTGAAAATTTTTGAACATATACTTCTTCACATTTCCTATGTATCTGTTAGAGCAGAATTGGAATACTAAAAACTTGAAAATCCTTTGTGTGTGTGTGTGTACATGCACACCACAGCGGTCCACTCAAATCATAACGGTGCAGTTGATGAGTTAATATTAATGTGTTTTTCCTCCCAACTGTTGTCTTCAACATTCCTTGGATTCCTTCATCAGCTGTTTATATTACAGTCAAAGAAGAGAGAGAGTGGCCATGTGCAATTTGCCACAAAGGTGTGGGAAGTAATTCCATCTTGTGCAGTGTTTGTGATAAATGGGTGCGCAAGAGATGTAGACTGTGAGATAATGCTGATTTTATGTGTGTGGCACATCAGGGAGAGCAGGTGGAGATTGTTAGGCATGAAAGGCTTGAACTTGCTGGTGAGTCTCTTGAGTGTGTGGAAGTTTTCTTATTTGGGAGACATGTTATGTGCTAGGGTGAGAAGTGGTTGGAAGAAGTTCAGGGAGCTGTTGCCTCTCCTGACATTGAGAGGACTCTTCCTACATGCTAAGGGGTCTTTGTTTGCAACATGTGTTAAGAGTGTGATGCTGTATGGTAGTGAGACCTGGGCAGTAAAGGAAGAGGATATTTGCAGGCTCAAACGTACAGAAATGACAATGATTAGGTGGATGTGCAGTGCGTCCCTGCGTGGAAGGCATGGGGGGGCTGGGTTTACGATCAAAGAGTTGAGAGGTAGGATGGGACTGGAGTGTATTGGTGTTGTGATGAGGAGAGGTAGACTGAAATGGTTTGGGCATGTGGAGAGGATGGGGGATGATAACGGTGCAGAAGGTGAGAAGTGTTAATACTGGGGGAGGAGTTGTGAGGGGTAGACCAAGAAAGACATGGGACGAGGTCATTAAGTGTGACTTAAGGGTTAAGGGACTGAACAGGGAGGCTGCCAGGGATCGATCAGCGCGGAGAGCCGCCATTAGGTGACCAAGGCCGATGCATGCAAGTATGTTGGAGCCTTCAAAAACGATAGAATTTTGTCCTTTCCCTAGTTTGTGGTTGCATATACACTACAGGTGTATACATTTTTTCACTACAGTTGTCGAGTATCTCTGCTCCTAGTATTTCTTATGTGGTATTTGTGTAATGGGGTCTATAAAAGCCCTTGTTACCCAGAGGCAAAGTGCGCGCATATGAAGCACGAGGGCCAGCGATCGAATCTCGGCCAGGACAGTGTGGTTAATTTGTCAAGTTTCATTTTGGTTGTTACATTGGTTGGCAGCGGTGTGGGATATGAGCCGAGACTTGGAGGGTAGTGATGTTGTTGGTTAGCTGACAGCATCCTGGTCCTTACATCCTGGGGATGAGCTGCTCGGTGTGGTCTGCAGTGTCCCCAGTGGTGGCCTCCATTGCTATGCTACTATGTGTGTTCAAAGCTCACCAAATTAATCACCAAGGGGAGAAAAGAGTGATGTAATGGGTTTTATAAAGGCCTGCGTTGCCTAGAGGCAAAACGGAGATTCTGTTTGCCTCAGTGGTAACGTGCACACATTTGAAGCGTGAGGGCCTCAAATCGAATCTTGGTCAAACTAAGTGATTAATTTGTTAAGTTTCATTTTGGCTGTTACATTTTTAAAATGTATTCTCACTTTTTATTCAGTACTATATAATTATGATTATTACACCTCCCACAAATCTTTCCTTTCTATCTTTTCTCCACATATTACATTCTTCCAGCCAAATACTGTACTTTTGTATCAGTATCACTGGGTAATTTGGTCTTTTCTTCCAATCTCTGTCTCTTAGACATCAGTCCATCAAAATTGCTATACATAATCTTAAGCCTTTTTGTCCCAGTCTTGATTAGGCTCTTTCCTACCACTTCTGTAACCATTCCTGTTCCATTTTTCTCTGTTATTCTTTTATTTTCACATACCATTTCCCAGCTTTCAGATCTATCACTCACCGCATAAATTGTTTCTGTTCAACTTTGGACCTTTTATCATTTTTTTCTGAATTTCTTTCAGTGATTTCAATAAATAACCTAGCAGGTTATTTAATCTCCATGTTGCAGTTAAGATCTCACTCACCATGCGCTCATTGCTAAATATGTAGTAATTTTCAGTGGTCTTGATTCACCCATTTTGTACAAACTTATCGTTCCCACGTCTTCCTCTTCCTGCTCCCACTGTCTTTCCTCTGCATTTATTTTGTTTTGGTGACTTTACACTCCCTCATCTCTTTTTCTTTCCTTCATTCTTTCCTTTTCCTTCTGCCTGTGGGTGACACTACACTGAGTGACAAGCCTGTACACAAGGAAACCATTTACTATGCTGAGTGGTAACCATATAACTAAATTTTGGCGCCTGGTGGTTTAGTGGGCAATTACGGTGTTCCAATCAGATTGAGCTGGTGAAGGTTTATATCCAATTATTGGTCACATAATGCCACCCAGGGATGAGTGAGGCTGGTCACTCTTATCTTAAACTGCAAGGAAGTTGACTGGGAGGAATGGATACTGGGAGCAACAAGAAATCATGGGGAAATAAAATTGGTAGACTTGATAATGGATAATATGTTAACACAGCTAAAGATAATATGAGAGTCAGATGAGATGACAAACCTTCATGATTGGATTTAGCCTTCACAAACGACCCCAATGATATATAGAATATGAGATTTCAGTGCCGTCTGTTTAAGAGTGCTCAGAGGCAAGGGAAAAAGAGAAGAAAAATATGTACAAGGGAGATGCAGTATATACAGTACAGATTGATAATGAGACAGAGAGATAATGGTGTGTATGAGCCAAATGGTTTCCTATACACCAGGAAACCATTTACTACACTGGGTGGTAATCATGCATCCAAATTATGGCGCCTGGTGGTTTAGTGGGTAATTACAGCGCTTCAATTGGATTAAGCCAGTGAAGGTTTATATCCAAGGTGTGGTTGGGGTTTATTGCTAATGTAATGCCACTCATGGATGAGTGAGACTGGTCACTCTCATCTTAAATGCCAGGACCAACTTGCCTAGCCTTGGGCTCCTACGCTTCTCATGGGGCAACGTAGGATCGGGTGATGATGATGATGGTGGTATTTCCATGACTTGGCTCATCTCCTTCAGCATTCTGTCTTGTCGAACTTTCTTTTTCTACATCTCCAAATAGCACCACACATATATTTCTTTCCACAGAATCTCTCACTATTTTTTCTTTCTTTTTCCAGATTTTAACATCCCTCATTTGGTGTATATGTGTGTGTGCACAAGCACATACATTTGGTGCAAATGTACTTGTAGATTTGTGCTGACATTACCAGTCATATTTAATCATACTGTATGAAAGCTTTACTTATTTGGAGGCAAATAAGAGTTTCAGTTTTAACCATGTTAATAGATAACACAGTAGTTCTGTTAACCTACCAAGTTGAAGAACTGATGCTTTTATTCCTAGTCATGAACTTTGGAGGTGTTGACACTTACAGGTCACTAAGCAGCTTCACTGAAGCATGTTTATTTAATTTCCTCACTAATTAGGTAATGGCGACCATCATTCAGTCACTTGGTGTAGTGCTGCCTGCTTCTTCCTTCACATTTATTATTCTTTTTCTGTGTCACCCTCCTCCCTTATTTCTCTTGTCTTTCGTCACTTTTTATTACTTTTCTTTAATTTTCAGGAGGCTTTACATTGAGTGACAAGTCTAATGGTTTCATGTAAGCCAGGAAACCATTTACAGCGCTGGGTGTTAACCATATAACCAATCCATGTTTGTTCCCTACTTGTTGGCAAGTGGGTTGACAGAGGATTAGTGCCCCTCCCCATAGAACAACAACTGTAATTCAAAGACAAATGGCCACCCTTATGTGATTATGGCCGGGGAGGCAGTAGCTGAATCGGTAGAGAGGTGGCTTGCAGTCCTAATGGACCCAGGCTCGAATCCCAGCTGGGGCAGAGAACAGTTTAAGGATTTGAATTTCATAATGCAGACTTTCCTGATCTACCAGGAGACCCACCGACATGTCGTAAAAATACCCCCACTAATACCAATGCACCAGTCCTGTATGAGACAGCCCTAGCATGTTTTCAATATGGATAGCGGGTGTTAGCACCGAAGTGATGACATGTGGATATGTGGGTGGACTACCAGTGGAGGTGTCACTTTTCCTCTTAAGCATTGTAAAATGGGACTGATTAGAGGGTTTAGTGGCTGATGTTGACAAAGCAAGTGCCTGTGTACATCAGTTGTTCATTTGGTGGTGACAGCCACCAACACCACGCGGCATGTAGCGACAAGACTGTGATGTACAACCATGCCAGCACCCACTTTTGGAGGCTAGTAACAGCAAAATTTCCATTTTACAATATGTATTTGTTTTTATGCTAGCATTTAAAAGCTCATAACTTCACTCCCTGGTAGACCTTGAAAATAGCCTGATTTTGTGAGTGCCTGATTTGAGTAGATGGATAATGGGTTGAGTACTGTAGATTGTTTTGCCTGTAAGGTGGAACTGAGATATTCTGAAGCTTGAGTAATGAGTGAATTAATATGTAGTACATTTCGCTGGACACAGTTGCTGGATCATCCACCCCATTGTTTAGTAGGGAATGTCATTAGCATGATGTTACCATTTGCAGATGTAGTTTACTTATTGATTGCATTTTCCATGACAGGTAAAACAACAGCTTCGACAACTAGGTGAACCAATCTGCTTGTTTGGTGAAGGCCCAGCTGATCGCAGAAACCGGCTGAAAGAGCTCCTGTCCCGCCTTGGAGAAGATGCTTTGAAGAAAACAGCCACAGGACAACAAGAGATAGATGCCGCAGACCGTAATCAGCAGCGGCCAGAGGAAACTTGGTACCATGAGGGACCCCAGTCTCTGAAGGAGGCACGCATGTTTATTGTCAATTTTTCTATTCCTCGTGCAAGGGCCAGATTAAAAAAGGAACACCATGAGAATATGGTCCCAGAGGCAACTCGAACAGCTAAGAGACAAGAAGTTCAGAATAAGCTGAGATCCTTTGGTCTTCTTGGAAGTCAAAATGCTGATTCTCGACCAATCTCTTACTGTAGTTTCAGTCCTGATGGAAAACTTCTGTCAACCAGCTCTTGGAGTGGTCTTGTTAAGTTGTGGAAGGTACCAATTTGTACAGAGGAACAAACATTCAGAGGTCATAATTGTTATGTAGACTGTGTGGAGTGGCATCCAAATGCTACCTTGTCAATGGAACCGACAGCTCTTAACTTGGTATCCAGTGGGCGTGATGGAAGTGTGCAGCTGTGGAGTCTTGATAGTGAAGAACCTCTCGGAGAGCTTCCTAATCTGGACGCTAGAGTTTCCCGTGTCCAGTTTCATCCAAGTGGAAGGTTTCTTGGCACATGTGTGCATGATAACAGCTGGAGGTTATGGGATCTTGAAATACAGGAGGAAGTTTTGTTCCAGGAAGGTCATTCAAAGCCAGTATACTGCATAGACTTTCAGAATGATGGATCTTTAGCAGCAACAGGAGGGATGGATTCCTTTGGACGAGTTTGGGACATCAGAACAGGGAGGTGTGTTATGTTCCTTTCAGGCCATCAGCAACCTATACTTGCTATTGATTGGTCCCCTGATGGTTATCACATGGTTACAGGGAGTGAGGATAATTCTGCCCGTGTGTGGGATGTAAGACAGCGTCGTTGCACGTACAGTATCCCAGCTCACACAGGTATAGTTACTGGGGCACGATATGACAAAACTGGAGGCCAGTATATTGTCACCAGTTCGTATGACGGGTCAGTGCGCCTTTGGTGTCATGGATCATTCCAAGCAATGAAAGCTCTAGAGGGACATGGTCAAAAAGTGATGGGGGTTGATATATCGCCTCAGGATGGTATAATTGCTACGTGTTCCTTTGATCGTACCTTTAAAATATGGGGCCCTGATTAAAAGTGTGTGTATGTCTACATTTGATGGTTTGTTTTTACAGTAAATTTACAAATACCAGTGCTCTACCAACCCTATTAATTACCTCACCTCTTATTTGCACATTCATATGGTAAATTAATGATGAGTTTTAATCTTAGTGATTTTATATACAGCATATATATATATATTTATTATTATTATTTTATCATCCAATCCTATGTCGCCCCACAGAGGAGCATAGGAGCCCGGGGCTAGGCAAGTTGGTCCTGACATTTAAGATGAGAGTGACCAGCCTCACTCATTCCTGATTGGCATTACGTGAACAATAAATCCCAACCACCCCTTGGATATAAACCTTCACTGGCTCAGTCCGATTGGAGCACTGTAATTACCCACTAAACCACCAGTCGCCAATATATATATATATACAGTAAAAGTCCATTAATCCGAATGGCAGTGGACTGAGAATCATTTGGATTATCATATTTTTTGGATTTTTGGGTTAGACCCCTAAGACACTTAATTTCATGTTTAAACTGAAATTTTACTGAATGGATGACTTTTCATTCATTCATAATACAATATGGCACATATTAACATTACGTATTACACAGATTTTTTACTTAAAAATGCATTACTGAAGACATGAACTGTAATTGGTAAATTAAGAGATATGGGTTGTAGTAGTAGTTGTTCCTTAGGCAGTCTGGCCGAACAGCCCCGAGTCCCTAAGGAAGGCCATAGCAGAGACTGGGCTTTCCCACAGAGCTCTCGAGGAGTGTATGTTGTGTTGTTGGCATAGGTGATTGTGTGCAATGCAGTCTTCCATGATGTGCTTAATAGTATGGGGTGCTGTGTTACATCCTGGACAGTTGTCAGCGACGGAGTCAGCTCAAGAGGGCAGGATGATGCCCACATCTCAGCCTGCCCAGGTGGACCCTGTCCTCACGGGGGAGATAGCGTTCAGAAGGATGGATATCAGGATGCCGTGCATGCAGCTGTGTGTTGTCTTTGAGTGACTGAATGGAACGGCAAGTGATTTGAGTAGGAATATGCTGCTGGAAGCTGGTCTGAGGTGGGCAGGGGGGAAGAGGTGATAGTATTTGTGTATGATATCGTGTGCTGGGTGTTGTTTTGATGTTCCTTGGTGTGTGTGGATGTGCTGCCATGTAGTGTAGTGGATGTTGTGGGTTTGTGGAGGCTGCAGCAAGAATTGGGGTGCCTCTCATGTCTAGATGATCCTTGATTTTGAGGACTTTGGTTTCTTGGTGTGGGTGGTTTGTAGGTGTAGTAGCTGTGCAGCCTGTGATTATTTTTCAGATTATCAGTGTTCAGATAATGGACTTTTACTGTATATATATATACAGTAGGCGCAGAAAGTGT
>JAGKTI010012498.1:0-16162 GCA_018397915.1 Birgus latro
CACTCCATCCCTCCATCTCATCCTCGGCCTCCCCCTCCCTTCCCCCCCCCCTCCACTTCACTCACATACACTCTCCTCGTTAGATTCTCTCCCTCCATCCTCTCCACATGGTCAAATAATACAATTAATAATGATAATAATAATTATTATTATTATCATTCTTCTTATCATCATCATCACTCATTATCATTATTGTTATTATTATTATTATTTTTATTTTTATTATTAATTTGTTAAAATTAATATGAGTGAGGACGTATAATGAAGTGTGTGAAAACGTGTTATGAGGTGAATAAAAACGTGTGATAGAGTAAGCGAGGACGTGTAATGAGGAAAGAACGTGTGATGAGGTGAAGGACGAGTGATGAGGTGACTGAAGACGTGATGGAAGTGTTTGAGAACGTGTGATAATGTAAGTGAAGACGTATAATAACATGAGTGAGGACGCGAGAGGTGTATGAAGGGTAGATGTGAGAGGTGATGGAGGTGGAGACTGCTGAAGTGTAGAGTAGAGGTAAAGATGATGGAGGAACAAGTGGAAAAGAGAGAATGAAGAAAGTGGAGGAGAGAGGTGTCAAGGTGATGGCGAATAGAGGGTGGATGAGTGTGGAGGGTAATGATCGGCCAGATAATGTCGGTGGTAAGAATAACGAGCACATAAACTGAAACAGACCATCAGCGCACCAATATCCCTTTACTCTCGCTCCAATAACTTGCACTGCCACACGGCTTTGTGGCTGGGGCATTACTGACTCACCGGCTCTCACTCATGTAGTTGTGTTGGGTTAACTGAGGCTGGATTAGGTCAGTTTAAACCTGATTAAATTAGGTGCAGGCATGTAAGGACTACTGAGCCTCAGGGAGCGGACTGTTAAGCCTATGCCCAGAGCCGGACTTACAAAAAAACAGTATGAGGGTAGATTGGGTTAACCCAATAGCTCCCAGGGTTCCTGTGCGAGGGATTTTGCCCGAAGGGTACTAAGCGTACCCCCCTCCCCCCCACCCACCTATTGGCTCACAGTCGCGAAGCTCATAGGTCCTTACTCCGGGGTTCCTTCTTTGTTACATTTTGAAAATACCCAGCGCTGTCCTATATCGAGGACGATGGGCGCAAATGGGTTAAATTAAGTTACAGTAGACAGTTTAGCTTAGGCGAAGTTAGGATAAGATTAGTTAGAGCAGATTAAGTTACTTCAGGCTATGTTTGGTTAGAAATGAGGTGAAGACGAAGACTAAAATTATGTTTATCATATCCACAAAATAAGGGGATGAGAAACTTATGTGTTAAGGACTGTTTTCTTTTTATCCAGAAAAGACAGTCCATGACTTAGACCCCACAAAATTTGCTGCTTCCAAATAAAATTGAACAAAAAGATAATATGCTTCGTTTCAAGCCACCATTACTCATTCCACTTAAAAGAGCAAAGGTTATATTATGCAGTGGGAAAGAGATTGAAGAAGACAGTTCTAGTGTTTACCTGTCCCATATATAAAAGCCAAAGCTTATTGGTTGGCTCGGGCTTTAGAGAGTTGAAAGAACAAAAAGGACGAGAGTATGTACCAAGACGTGTGCTGCGTGCCCATTGTACTGGGAAAGAAATGCAGACCGAGAGCTCAAAAGAACAGTTACTAAAATAGGAGAGAGAGAGAGAGAGAGAGAGAGAGAGAGAGAGATTGAAGTACTCTGTTAGAGCTGATGAGACGAAACACTTTTAGCCAACCCTGTTAAGATACGGTACATGAGGTGAGTTCCCCCCCCCCCCCCACACCTAACAGGTAAGAACTGTACTCCACTCATGGGCGAATATGGCCCCTGTACAAAGTCAGCAACTGAACGAGGTTAAAGAATGTCCAGAGCCGGTTCAGTACATCCGTTTTGGTAGAGAAGTTTGCGGTCTTTCCATGACAGATCACGAGAAAAGATGGCATCAGAAGACTCAGCTGTATACTACTGAAGGTACGGGGACAGTCATGTTCTGTACGCAACTGAGAGGCGGATGAGTTTTGTATCTGAGGCAGTAAAAGTAACAAGGTACCCTTTTGCCGTGTGCAGTCACAAGATACTCGTACCTCAGAAGATAAGTGTACCAAGGCCTTATCTTGAGCTTGCTGTGGTGACTGTTGTGATGACTCCGTGAGAGAAGGAAGTTGTGGAATCATCAGTGTATGAGTAGATAAGACTAGATGCACAGTTCTGTCCACTGTAGGAGGATGAGATAAAAGACTGAACCCTGAGAAAGGCCACTACTGATTATTACAGAAGAGAGTAAGCCGTCTACAGCTGCAGCTATAGAACGACGGGACAGGACTCTTGATTCTCTTATGGCGGTACAGAAAAAGGGATGGACACCGGAGTACAGTCAGGAAATTATGGATTTGTTCCAGACTCATTAGAAAGCCTATGAGATGTCTAGTGCAATACTAAAGAGTTCGCCGAAATATCAAGGGGAAAAAAAAAGGATAACCAAAATTCATAGAGGCAAGTGAAATCACCAGCGGATAGTTCAAGAAGTAAATCATATTGAATGCCAGCATGTAGGTTATGGAATGAAGTTGCCTCAAAATCCTCCTCTTGTGGACACAATAAGATATCCCTGAAGTATATGATATTAAAGCAATAGGGCAATATTCAGAGGGTTGAGAGCGATGACACTTCCTCTGAACAGGCTGACTAAGATCAAACTTCCAGCAGGAGAAAAAAGTATTAACTGATGAACAAAGGAGAAAGAGTTTGCACAGCCATGGTGTAGGTACAGAAACAGTTTTTGAGACGAGAGGAGAGACCCCAGCAGGACCGTCCACATTATTAATACTGAGGCCAGCTAGGGCAGAATGTATACATCATTTGAAGAAATATATATTACAGGCATATAACCTCAGAGACGGGAGGAGATGGACGAAGGAAGAATAGCACCATAATAGTCAGAAGTAGAATCAGGGGAGAAAGGCTAAGTACAGAGTAATGGTTAAAAAAATCTGCCTATCTATCTATCTATTCCCAGACACCTAATCTAGTAAGGGGTGCCCACAAACAAATAGCCTCCATGTCGCCCTGTCCCCCGCCATTTCACTGCCCTGATCCCAGCTCGCACCCACCCCTCTCATATACCTCTCCAATCGATCCCTCCATCTCATCCTTGGCATCCCTCTCCCTCTCTCCCCCTCCACCTCACTCACATATACTCTCACTCTCCATCCTCTCCACATGGCCAAACCACCTCATTATGTTTCTCCTAACGCTTCCTATCACATCCACATCCACACCACAACCCTCCTCCACTTCCTCATTTGTCAGTCTGTCTCTCCATGTGATGCCACATGCTCCTCTCATATAACTCATTTCCACTGCTCTCACTCTTGACTTCTCTCCCTCCAACAAGGTCCAAGCTTCACTTCCATATGTTAGAGTTTGTATCATAGTACTGTCATGTAGTAACTTTTTCAATTCCATGCTCACTTCCCTGTTCCTTATCACTGCTTTCAAGGAACCAGCAACCTTTCTTGCGTGTTGTACCCTTTCAAGCACTTCACCCTCTAAACTTCCATTTTTACTCATCACACTCACATTTCCATTTCCCACTCATCAAACCTCACTGCACATTCACTGACTTCACTTCTCTCGAAGACCATAACTTTAATCTTCCCTACATTCACCCTTAGATTCTGTTTCTTACACACTCTCCCAGACTCATCCACCAAGCCTTGCAGCTCCCCTTCGTCTTCACTTAGCAACACATTATCATCTGCAAACAACAGTACAGGGAGTTTCCCAACACTACACTCTCTCATTACAGGCGCTCCAACATCCACTGCCCTACCTTGTATCTCTGTTATAACCCCATCCACATACAGACTGAACAGCCATGGAGACATGACACATCCCTGTTTCGATCCAACCTTCAAACAGAATAAATTCACTCAGTTCACTGTCTACAAGTACTGCAGCATTAGCACCCTCACACACTCTCTTCACGGTATTCAACAACTTCCCATCTACTCCATAT
This sequence comes from Birgus latro, assembly GCA_018397915.1. Lineage (NCBI taxonomy): Eukaryota > Metazoa > Arthropoda > Malacostraca > Decapoda > Coenobitidae > Birgus > Birgus latro. The sequence goes on from JAGKTI010012498.1 coordinate 4,005, forward strand.
ATTCTTAATACTTTCCACAATCCTCGTCTATCCACCCTGTTATATGCTTTCTCCAAATCCATGAAGGCCGCATACAGCTTTATTCCTTTCTCTAGAAACTTTTCCACTAAAGATCTAGGAATGAATATCTGATCCACACAACCTCTTCCCTTCCTAAAACCTCCCTGTTCATTTACAACTAATTCCTCTGTTATTTCCCTAACTCAGTCAATAAGTATCCTACCATATACTTTTCCTATTACACTCAGAAGACAAATGCCCCTGTGATTACCACACAGTTCTTTTTCCCCTTTTCCTTTGTAGAGGGGAATAATTGTACTTGACTTCCAATCCTCCGGGACTCTACCTTTCCCCCAGGCCAATCGGCACATCTTCCACGTCCATTCTACTACTAGCTCCCCCCATGCTTCAGCATTTCACCATACACTCCATCAATTCCTCTGGCTTTCCCCATTTTGACTTTCTTCATTGCTTTCACAACTTCCAACCTACTGATTCCTTCCTCTCCTCTCACATCCCTCCGTGTCCCAGCCATTCCCCAGCCCCTTATACTCGCATTACTTTCACTCTCTAGTTCAACAATTCCTCAAAGTGTTCTCTCCATCTGCTCACGTTTTCTCCCTTTTCCACTAGGAATCTACCATTTTTATCTTCCACTCCCTGCCTAGCTTCTTTGACACCCTGTCTAAGTCTCTTTACCTCTTTCAAGAACATTTTCCTACATTCCCCCCACTTTACACTCAAAATCTTTCCAAATTCCTCTTCAACTCTCTTCTTACTTTCTCTTACTAATCTTTTCACCTCTCTCTTCCTCACTACATATAATTCTCCCTTCAGTCCATCAACTTTTTCCACACCCCTGTTTCTCATTGACTCACTATATGCTTTCTTCTTTCGTGCCACAGCCTGTCTCACCTCTTCATTCCACCTGCTGTTCCCTGCACCCCCTTTCATATCCTCTTCACCCCACACACCACCTTACATGCTGCACAGATTTCTTCTGTGAATATCTTCCATACAAACTTTCCACGTTCCTCATCTGCTCCAATCCATATTTACCCAATCACTCCTCCACTTTTCTCTTATATTCTACAAATTTGTTCTATCCTCTTGCAACCTTTCCACCCTCCTTGTATTAACTACTTCCTCCTGTCCTACCCTTCTTCTATTGCTCCATTTCATTTGGACCTTGGTTCTCACCAGCACCGAGTGGTGGTCAGAAAGTCCACTCCCTCAACTCTATATGCTTTTGCGTCCATTACACACCTTCTTACCCTATCACCCACACACACATAATCAATCATTGCTTTCTGTTCATTTAGTTCACCACCCACCCTTCTCATCACTCGCCACGTATACCTATGGATCATTTTGTGTCTGAAAAGGATTTTGGCTATCACTTACCCCCTCTTGGCAGGAATGTCTACTAAAGCACTGCCATTCTCATCCATCTCTGCAATTATACCCAACTCACCAACTACTCCATCCACCTTCACATTCCCTACTTTTCCATTCATATCTCCAATCAAAAACACTCTCTCACTCCTTTCAAACTTTTCCATTCACGCTTCCACATTTGCCTGGAACTCTTCTCTCACTCTGCTTGCATGATCTTGCGTTCATGCATACACACACACAAACACACACACACACACAATCACCCACATTTGTAGTCCAACTTTCAATCTTACCCACACAATCCTTGAGCCAACTGATCCATACTCTCATATATTCTCCTTCCGCCTGTTACTCACAACAATACACACTCCCTCTTTTGCCCTGTAATTATCACCTACGCCCGTGCATATACCCCATCCGTATTCCTGTTCTCTCACACTCTCACCTCACCATTTAGTTTCAGTTAATCCACATACACCCATTTCTCACCCTCAAGCACCTGGACAATCTCTCTCTCTCTCACATCACCATTTGTACCCCTTACATTCCATGTCGCAATCCGTACCATGTCCTTTGTTTTGTCCTTAGTCGTCACCTTTTGGTCAGTCCTTGTCCCAGGCTTCTTGTTCGTATTTATATTTAGTTGTTTCCGGGGAGGAACACTAACCCTCCGCCAACCCACTTGCTGTCACGTAGGGAATACGCATTGTAAATGCTCTCCTGGTTTACAGGAAATCATTTGGCTTGCCACTCAGTGTAAAGCTACCATAAAAACAGAGTACCACTACACGAAGTGAGTGGATGATGGGTGCCCCCCACTTACCATAAATAAATAAAAGTTACCAAGGTTTTTGGCAAAGTGATACATTAATGAAATACTACTGTATCTCACTGGTATGGCAAAATCTTGCCGATCATTCATAAATTGTGATACCTACTCTCCGCAGTGGCTTATATGGCCGGCAATCTTATCAGTTTGGGAAACTTGACAACAGCTGTACTTAAAAAATTTATCTTGTTTATTACACCTTACTAGTGTCTTGTTATTTATATCGTTTTAATAATGGCATACATTCTGTAACTGACGTGCAAAAAAATATGCTCGTACCAAAATGAAAATATATTGGTAAGGAAGTGGTGCTTCCGTCTGACATCGTCATTAGCATTTCACTCCTGTCACCTCCAGATGATTGCATTAACCTTAGCAAAGACGTGCCTTTCAGGAGTTAACAGAGGTTACAACTAACATATCCAATTCAGGTCCCTCGTAAACTGAATGTAAACGTCTAGAGGAAGCAAGTGTAACTAGTTACCTATTCTTAGTATGTAGCCACAGTAAGAAAGCTTCGCCAAATGTAAACAAGATGTGAAGACCCTAAGGTAACTTCTTGTATAATATCACCAATATCCGAAGACAAAGGTGTCGAAGAACACATGTGTAAATTTTACGTCTGTCTCAGTAACTGCATAATTGTGTGCTAAACTGTAACATATTCCTTTCAGATTATAAGAGGGACCACAGCTTTCAAGCTTTTGTAGTTTTCTCTGGAACTTGTTACAAAAACTAACTGAGCATATTTGAAGTCGCTACTTTCCACTTGGCTGAAAGGCAAAATATTTGGCCAAAATTATTTAACCCGTCCCTTCCCAGTAAGTTTTTTCCTAAACCACCCCAGATCCCGGCCAATTTTTTACTTTTTTTTCCTGGCTCAAACTTTCGCTTTTGGTCAGAAACAATGGGAAATCACCAAGAAAGTGCTTACCTACCCTCTGAAGTGGTCTAGACAGGTATGCCCAGGTGCACCTGGGCTCTGTACTCTGTGAAGGCGCGCTGCAGTTGCCGCATTTTCTGTTCTGGGGTAACAACTCCAAACCAGCCATGATACATCAAAACACATTTATTAGGTCTGAATTAACATTTTGTATAAGAATATATTGGTATTCATACAAAAATATAGGCGATATGAGTGTAAGTTCATTGTGGCCCTACCTGAGAACAGCCAATTTTTGTCACAATTGATTCCTGAGACTGTTCTTTCAACTTACAATCTATTTCTCAGCATAATTTATACTTTCCAACAATCATTATGTCATTTCCAACTTTCCATAATACTTATCACATACTGACAGGCCTGATTATTATTACTGAGCATAATATTATGGCATATTGTCATGCGTTACTATTGAGTGTGATATTATCGCAAGCACACAGTATTACATGGTATTCTTCAAGTACCATTATAATTTTCCACAGTGATTATTTCCATTGTAAGCACATACATTTACCTGACTTGGTATTATATTGAGCCTGATATTCTCGAGAGCACACACTATTGCATTCCATTTCCCAACTTTCAATTGATTTTTCCACAGAGATTATCATAATTTTCCAACATTTATCACAGATATACCTGACTAGTGAGCGATATATTTTCGCAAGCACACAGTATCACCTAGAGTATGCAGGTATACCAACATTTTCAGTAATGTAGGAGGGTGTGGTATTGCTTGAAACAGGGCTTAAGGCACAAGCCGACATTGCGCTCGACTCACTTGTATCTCGTGTCTCGTCTGCCTGTGCTCTCCCTGATGGTGGAATTTCTGCACACGTAACAGCAGCACTGTGGTCTGGGGCGGTTTTGTGTAGGGGGGATGGTGGTAAGGAAGTGGCATCCTGTGAGCCTTAGGGGTGTCTGGGCTGCAGTTACGGTGCGGAAGTGACCTTGGATTTCCTCGTCAGAGAGACCTCAGCATGCCATGTCTGTCCTGGGTCACTGCTATAAGGTGAGTGGCCAAGTCAGAGGTGAGCGTGGGTCATGCAGGGTCTGGGAGCGTCCCCACCTGGCGGCAGATAGAGCAAGGTGTCATGCATCTACCTACCAAAAATCTCCAGTGAAACTTGAAAAATGTAGAAATGACGGGCCTTGCAATTGCATGACATATGATGCAAGTCATCGGGACTGAGAGACGGGTTAGGGGGTGACGTGCATCGTACGTCAACGGGATGGGGCGGGTTAACAGACAATTTTATCAAAGGATTTCAATCAAATAGTTATGTTTCAATTTGCCTCTCAGATATTTCAATTTCAAAGATACGGTTGCTAGAATAAAAATGCCTATATGACCTTCAAAAATAGTGGAATAAAAAAGTAAACAAAATCGAATAAAAAACTGCAAAGAAAAAAATAACAAAACTGATGAAAACATGAAGCTTCGAAGCTTAACCCGCCGAGTCCCATCGACGTACGATGCACGTCAGTACTTTTTTCCACAGACAGACCCAACGACGTGCATCGTACGTCACGCAACTGCAAGGCCCATTGTGTGCACATTTTTCAACATTCACGGATTATTTTTGGTAGGCATATGTGGGAGACCTTCCTCTACCTGTTGTCAAGCGGGGATACTACCTAGCCCCTCCTAACCTCCCCTTCCCCCCCTCCTCCCCACACTGGGCAATTCACCTGTCAACAGTAACCTAGCCAGTAAAGGTATTTTGCCCCACGGTCTCTCTATTGACGAAATTCACAGTGAAAGTGATTCCTGAGGTGGAGAGGACATAGAAACAAAGAAGATAGAGGTAGAAACAAACAGAAGTGATGAGGTGGTAATGTCGTAAAGGAAGGTGCCATATACTGGGGTTTTGGGTAAGTGAACAATGCTTATAAACGCCTATATTATTGTGTGAAAACCATTATAGACTTTTACTACACATAAATTCGTACCAAATAAATGAAATAAATACGTAATTAAAAGTGGCTTGAATTAGTCAACCCTTCCATAGTTCGTTTTCTTAGCCAGGTACCCTGAAAAAGAAGGAAAACGTAAGGTTGAGTGACACCTGTATCAACATTTTTTTACCCCAGGATCGCGATTTCACTATGAATTTTCGATGTTTCTCACCAAAAGAGAAGGCTTCAGCCAAAAAACAAAAAGTCGAAAATCGGTCGGGATCTTGGGGTACGCTGGGTAAAAATACGGTCGGGACTTGGCGGGTTAAGTAATTACCTGTTCTTACTGTGTAGTCACAAGGCAGCTTCTCCGTATTGTATTTAAGGTATGTGTAATATAAACAAGATCTGAAAAACCTAAGGTAACTACTTGCATAACATCAACAAATAATCTGAAGACAAAGGTGTCGAAGAATGCATTTGTAAAGTTTGTATTTGTCTCACTAACTGGCTAACTGTATGCATAACAGTAACCAATTACATTTCTGATTATGAGAGGGACCACAGCTCTCATAGCGATGGCTGAAGGCGGTTGTATACAAATAACTTCAGAGAAGATTTAAATATAATTTGGAGTGATCTTAGTTTTTATTTTCTTCAAGGGAAGATCAAGATTACCTTAGTGTATGCTAAATAACTCTAGGGGCTCTCTTCTCCCTACTGCTTGCTTAGTGTGTTGCCCCTTTGCCCTCTCTCGTCAATCTGAATCTCATCCTTTTCCCTCTGGTCTAAGGAAAGCCTCGTCACATGGAACTCGGGTGCCCCAGAACCTTCTAGAACACTGTATGTATGCATGTATGTGTCAACTCCCATGGTAAAACTAAGAAGCTGGCAGAGAAAAATGCTAATATTAATTTTTACTCTTTTTTCCTTGTCTCCTTCGCTCTCCTCCTTCCATGATACAGAAGCTACATACGACACCCAATGTAATAATATTAGAGTTACGACATCGCTCGGTCACGCCCAACAGCGGACCCACGACGCATTGCAATAGTAATACATGGCCATGAAAAAGACAATTGTGTAATAAAAACATACTATAAATGTGTTATACACATCATGGAGTAATTTGAAATATGTCTTATATGCATTTGAGGAAGTAAAAATAATTGTATAAATATATGTCTATATGGAAGTGCTTTACAACAATAAGAGTACAGCAAAAGCTACTAATATACATATTTGTTTTGCATATATATGAATTATAGTGCCATTGTTATAAGAATAACATTAATTCACTTTTTTTTATATAATAGTTTCTAGTTGAAATATTCACATATGTACAATTTGTCTCTACTCAGTGGGTCTCACTTGAATGTTCATAAGGGAGTAAGAGTGAACAGATTATCTATTATGAACGTTACATGAACAGTTACTGATATTTCTAAAGCATAAGATTTCTGCACTGGAATATAAGGCTTCAAAACTAAGTGTTTGTATGCACTAACTGATGATATAACATAGGTAGTGAACTGAAAAGATTAATGGTAATATTACTAAGTTATTACATCGTATGAATGTATGATATTAGCTATTATGTAGGAAAACTGAACATCGTATAACTTATTGTAGTGATAGAGTAGCACAAATCTGCATGGACAGCAGACATACACATATATTTGTGCAATTCTATTCCCTTATCAAGACATGTTTTCATCTCACTGTCACCAAGCTTCTTTATATCACCAATGGGAAGCGATTCTGTCATTACAGAGGCATAGAGTGAATTGAAGTCATAATAACAAAAAATCTGAAATGTCTTTTGTGGGATCGAAATCAGGGTTGGTGAATTTATTAGTTCTCATGAAACCACAACGGATGTTATTCTGAATGAGGTGAATCAAAGAGCTATCACTGATGAGTAGAACTTCTATTTTTGAAGATTTCACCCAGCTATCGAAGCTGAATGAAGGGAGGGAGACATAATTAATTTATATAAATGGTATTGTTGCTGCAAAGTTCTACATCAGTTTGTGAACGTATCAGCTAGTAAACCATAGTCCTTCAAACAAGAGCAACCTGCCATTGACCATACTTTTGAAGCATGATCATACTTTTCCTCAGTAATGCTACTTCCTTTTAATGAACTGTAAAATGCATTGATGGGTAGTAAGCTATGGTCTTCAAGTTTATCAGTTTCAGAAAGATATTCATATGGAAATACTTCCTTCCCAGAAATTAGCATTTATTGTTTTAGTGAATTTGAGAGAATTTCCAGACTGAATGTGTACCTTAGCCAAATCAGCAAGACTCCCACTCATAAAGCCATAATTATCGATGAATCTCAGCTTGCCAATATCAACCTTAAAAACATAAGTGCCTCTTTGCAAACCAGGTTAATGGGGAGGTCTTGGTTCATTTCCTTAACCCGAGACGTCCCATCGACGTATGGGTACGTCGCAATATTTTTTCACAGCTAGAACCATCGACGTACGGGTACGTCACTCAATTGCAAGGGTCATAATTTGCACAGTTTTCAAGTTTCATGGGTGATTATTGGTAGACATATGTGAGATACCTTCCACTATTTGCTGTCAAGTGGGGATACTGCCTGGCCCCACCTGACCCTCCCCCTTCCCCCCCTCCCCCCACACTTGGCAATTCACCTGTTAGCAGTGACATGGCCAGTAAAGACATGTTGCCCCAATGTCTCTCCAATGAGAAATTCACAGTGAAAGTGATTCCTGAGGTGGAGGACAAAGAAATAAAGAAGCTAGAGTAAGAAACAAACAGAAATGATGAGGTGATAATGTCATAAAGGAAAATGCCATATGTGGATGTGTTTGGTGACTGAACAATGCTTCTATTGCCTATATAAATGTGTGAAAACCAATATAGCCTTGTACTACGCATAAATTCGTACCATATGAATAAATAAATAAATACATAATTTAATGTGGCTTGAATTAGTTAACCCTTCCATAGTTCGTTTTCTTTAGTCAGGTACCCTGAGAAAGAGGGAAAAGGTAAGGCTGACTCATCACCTGTAGCACCATTTATATCCTTAGGAGCGCGATTTCTCTATAAATTCTCGATGTTTCTCACCAGAAGCGAAGGTTTAAGCAAAAAAAAAAAAAAAAAAAATCCGAAATTGCTCGGGACTGGGGGGTATTGGAGATTGGAATAGATCGAGACGGGACGGGTTAATGACTAACCCTAAATCATATGACATATTATGAGCTAGTTATCTTTTATTTGCATATTGCATTTCCAACACAAAACATCTACATTACTGTTAAATTGCCTATAATACGCATGGTGTCTATGTTTATCACTACCGTTAACAAATGCTGACACATAACTGACACATCTTTTGCCTTTGAAAATTTTCCTTATCCTCGTCTGTCGTATGGATGGGAAATTTGTGGTGACTTTGTAAACGCTCATAAGAAAGGGACACTTTTTCTATGAAATGTGTGGCTTCATAGGGTCCAACATATGTATATGTATCTACTAAATTATCGTCTCTATCCAGAATGATATAGGAATATACAATAGCGTGAGCTGCCAGTACGATCCTTATCACCCCCATCCTTCAGATGGGCTTCAAAATCATAGAAGCACATAAAATCAGGGGACACTGTTTTCCACCAATTTTTAGATTTAATGGTGGAACCTGACTCAAGAATTACTTCTTTCTGTCGAGAGGAGCAGTACTGAGAATGTGAAACTTTCCGAGGAGGTGAGGAGGAGCCGCTCCCTAGCACGTCTTTCTCCCTGCAGTATTCCCTCACTTCTTCCCCACAGCCCCCTGATGTTGGAAAAGGCAGGGAGGGGAAGTGAAAGGAGAAGGGAAAAGGCTGAGAAAAGAGGAGCACGAATGGGGAAGGGCGCCGCTCTCCACCTTCCCAACCTCCCACACCACCCTTCCTCCCCAACCCGACGGAGGCAACAATTTGGACAAGGCTAGCGACGGTACTATGTCGTGGAACTGGGAAGATGGGAGTGATTTCACTTCCATCATTCACCCCTTCACTGAGGAGTGGTGGTCTGGCTGGAGGGCTCCAGGAATCCACGCCGGCTCCACCAATGTGGATTTCTTCCACTTGTTCTTTAGTGAGTAGTTTGTGGAGCGGATTGTGGAGAATACCAACTCATTCGCAAGCAGCCAGCGCCGTGAGGGCATGAGAAGCAGGCACTCCCTCCAGTACGATTACCCACTTACCACAGGTGAGATGTTCATCTTTTTAGCTCTGATTCTTGTCATGGGTACTGTACAGAAAAGATATATTCTGGCCTACTGGACACAGACCCTATAAGCTACACGCTTTTCTTTGGGAAGGTAATGGGCTGTAATAGGTTTCAGCAAATTCTGAGCTGCTAATAACACGGCTAGAATGAGGAGAATAAGGCTGGTATTTGATCACCTACGGAAAAAATTCCGCTCATCCTTCTATCCTTATAGAGACCTTGTCATAGACAAGAGTCTCATGTTGTGAAGAGGCAATATTTTATTTTGCCAGTATATACCCAGCAAAAGACACCGTTTTGGGTTCAAGATCTTTGTTATGTGTGGCTGTATGACTGGTTATGTGCAAGACATAGTCTCATACACTGGTGCACAGACAGACATAATAGAAGATCGAAGTACTTGATTCTCTGGGGTCATGGTAAAGGCAATGATAGAGGAGTACCTTCATCATGGTCACGTGCTGTACCTGGACAACTCGTACACTAGCCCCCTTCTCGCTTGGTACCTCCACCTGCATGACACCGGAGTCTGTGACACAGTAAAGAGAAACCGTTGGCATATGGTCAAGGTTGGGAGGAAACTTGACATGAGTTTTTTTTTCTTCAAGATGAACAACATCCTCGCCACCGTATGGAACCATAACAGGGAAGCTTGCCTCCTGTCGACGGTACACTGCCCCCTGATGCACCGCACAGACTTTGTGGATTACCTCAGCGAGAGGAGGCACCACGTCTAGAAGCCAGAGTCGGTACTTGACTATAATATCAACATGACGCAGGTAGACCAGTCTGGCTCCATGATTTCCAGTGTGGAGTGTGCCAGGACCGCGATGAAGTGGTACAAAAAGCTCTTCTTCCACTTGCTCGATATCACGGTCCTGAACTGCCACTACCTCCACTCCATGACTACGGGAGTTCAAGAGACCTTCAAGGGTTTGTGAGGGAGCTGTCTCACAAAATCACCGCGAAATTTTCAGAGGACAGGCCCCACCATCGCCCCCGCTCCGCCCCTGCAGCACAGATTCCCCTACGCCTCACTGCACGTCACTTTCCTAGCCTCATCCCTCCTCAACCAGACCGCCCTAGGCCCCAGCGGCAGTGCCACGTCTGCCGTAACTCCAAATTAAGACGAAGCACTCAAAGAAAAGACACAAGGTACGAATGTGTGGAGTGCGACATTGGCTTGTGCGTTGAGCCTTGCTTTAGAGAAAACCACACGTTACTGCATTATGAGACTGTGATTGCGATATGACGCTCAAAGTGCTGTAAGTATGTGATAATCTGGCGCTCACTATAATAGTAAGGCCTGTAAATATGTGATAATAGCTGTATTAAGTGGAAATGGGTGTAATGTTAATGGAAAAGCATAATGTAAGTTGAAAAATAGTATGTAAGTTGATACAGTCCTGGCGAGTTTGCTCACTATGTAAATATGCGCTAATATTGTGCTAAGTATAATCGTAAGGCCTGTTATTATGTGATAACTGTCATATAAAGTGAAAAAGGGTATAATCTTAGTGGAAAAGTATGTGCTAGTTGAGAAAATGAAATGTATGTAGAAACAACAGTCATAGCAAGTGCACTCACTATGTAAATACTGTATGCACTAACATTACGCTAAGTATACTCCTAAGGCATGGAAATATGTGATAACATTTATATAAAGTGAAAATGGGTATAATGTTATTGGAACAGTATTATACATGTTGAAAAAATGAAATGTATGCTGAAGGAAGAATCATAGCAAATCATATGTGACCGATATGGCCGATATCGCTATGCTTGCTTAATGGAACAATACTTATTATTATTATTTTTTAATGAAAACTAATATATTCTTGTACTACATGCCTCTCTGTTCCAAATCAATAAATGTATACCAGTTGTGTGTAGTTTCCCATAATAAAACCTACCATAGAAAACGTGACAGCTGCACCCTACCTTCACAGCCAGGTGTACGGGGGAGTACCTGTTTAGGGCACTTTTAGACCCAGGTGACCAATTTCTTTGTGATTTTCCACTGTTTTCACCAAAAACAGAGGTTTGAGCAAAAAAAGAAAAAATCCAAAATCTGCCGGGATGGGGGGGGAGGGGGGGGGAATCAGTGGTGGAAAATTGGCCGGGACACAGCGGGTTAAAATCAGCAACATTAGTTCCCCTGCTATTCCTTACGTACTTCTCAGTACCTTATGGTGGCCAACCTTCCTAAGCTGCTAGAAACTTTGTATGTTTCTCAGGCGGTATTATTCGTTCCCGTCGAGATAAAACTGGGAAGAAAGTGACAGACAGGCAATACTTGTTCAGTAGACGCCGTGAAACACTGGGACTTACCATGAAAAGTGCAGTTTTGTCAACGGCACGCATTGCATGGATTAAATGGAAGAATTGCACTCGTTTACTAAAGCCATAATAAATGGTACATACAATTTGACTTGCATATTTATTTCTTCCAGTGCGAGGGGGGTATTTTATATTGTATTCTTGCTACCATCAATCGTTTTTATACAGCTTAGGAGAGACTTTTCGAATTGCTGGCAATGGAAACGCCTCCAATAACCCCTTCGGTACTCTGATCACATCCAAAACTGAATAAAATCGTCTAGTAGAAGCAAGAATAAAAATGGCGCCATCAACTTCAAGGGGTTGAAGTCTAAGTTGATCTAAAGTATTGTGCTGTTAGGAAAAAAAAAATTGTCATGACATGGGTATTACAAAAGCAAACTGAGAATGGCTTGACTGAACCTATTAGTTCCCTCCCCTCCTGTGTACCTGTGCCCCTCTCAGCTCAGTTCCCTCCCACCCACCCACCCATAAAAAGAAAAATAAACAGGGAACATA
>JAGKTI010012499.1:0-24551 GCA_018397915.1 Birgus latro
CTCTCTCTCTCTCTCTCTCTCTCTCTCTCTCTCTCTCTCTCTCTCTCAACACTGACAGCTTTTGTACTGATACAGCACAAATGCATCGTTTACTTTTATCTTTATTTTCATTAATTTTTATTTTTTATTTTATTTATTTTTTTTTTTTTCTCCATAGCTAGGCTGCTTGAGGTAAATTCCCAAGTTAAAGCTTATGTAGTACTATACCTAAGAAGAAGAAAATGAGATAATGTTTATCCTTCTGCCGGTACATTACCTCATGCTTCGTTATTATGATTTGAAAGAGACTTGGCATGAGAAGGCACTGTTATAAGTAGTTCATATGTGTATCTTATTGTTTGTATATTACTTAATGTGTTTTTCATAATTATTTGAGAGGCTTGGCATGAAGAGGCACACATGGGACAGTAAATGACAGATTGGTTAGAATATCGTGGTTCACAAACATTTGTCTTGTTGCCCCCTGGAAAAAAATGTGTAATTTCATCTACTGTAAATCTTTATTGGAAACAGCAAACAAAGCAACATCATCAGTGAACATGTTGTGTAACAGTAATAGTTTAAAAATGAAGGTGTATTGTATGCACATAGCACTTAGGTAAATTTAAAATTATTGTTACAGTTAACCTTGCATTTTGGCAACCATGTGGGGTATCATTGGTTGAGACACAGTAATAGGTACAAATCATCTTTACAGAAATGATTATGTCTGTTCAACCCGATGGTCAGTAAGTTAAAATAAAATGGTTTTGCAGTTGACAAGACTTTAGTTTTTGAAACCAGTTTGCGAATAAAATAGCCAAAATACCATATTTACACCAAACTCCTCTTTATACAAGCATTAAGGACAAACAAGCCACTTCTTCATTTGAGGAATTGACTGTACTTTGCCTCTAGGTATGCTTTGCACAGCATGGTTGGAAAAATAAATGTATAAAAGGTTCACAAATTGCCATTAAGCAGTGATTCAAATTGCAGCACCAATAGCTTTAGATACTGTGCTTAATATTACCCTATGGTGCCTCTGAAACTGCACCATGAGCAGGTTGAAAACTAAGCTTTAGCTCCAACCCCCCCTGCACCCTCTGAGTATTCATATAAACCCATGCCACCAAGTACTTTATTAATACAGTGTTATAACTGTGTGCTAACCCAATATTTTGTTTATGCTAGACAGTATTGTTAGAGTTGGTATGATGATACTGTCATGGAGCGACTTTTTTACTTCATGCTCTCTTTCCTATTTGTCATCACTGTTGTACTCTTTCAAGCACTAAGTGAATTTTTCACTTCATGCTCTCTTCTCCATTTCTTATCACTGTTGTACTCTTTCAAGCACTTCATCCTCCAAACTTCCATCCTTACTAATCACAGTACCCAAGTACTTAAAGGTACTCACATTTTCCATATCCTCATCATCCAATCTTACTTTCAAGCACTTCATTCTCCAAACTTCCATGCCTACTAATCACAGTACCCAAGTACTTAAATGTACTCACATTTTCGATTTCCTCATCATCCAATCTTACTGTACATTCAGTGACTTCAGTTTTCGTGAAGACCAAAACTTTGCCCTTCCCTACATTCACCTTCAAGACTCCATTTCATACACGCATTCCCAAACTCATTCACCAAGCCTTGCAGTTCCCCTTCAACTTCACTTTGTATTATCTGTCAACAACCCTGACACAGACAGAGGGCTGTCACTACAAACCCAGACAGATAATCTTTTCATACTCAATCATCCCAGTCAGCATACCCATATCCCACACCAAGCCCTATTCCTCCCATCATCCCCAGACATCACCTTCTGCTCCCCAAACCTCGCCCCCACAACATCCTTGAGAATGGTCAGAACCCTTGGCTCTGACCACCTCCCGATCATCACTACCAAAACCAGAACCACCCCAGCTGGCCACACACACACACACACACACACACACACACACACACACACACACGGGTCGTAGAGGGAGAGAGACGGAGCTGCTCCTGGATCGAGGGGAAATAATCGCAGAACTAGCAGCGAAAAGGAGATACCCTATTGTGATTATGTGGTTGAATGCGTGGGTGGTGGTCCCGTCGGATATTAGTTTAAAAAAACACAAGTTTCGGCCCGAAAAATACAAGACAAAGTGAAAAAGAAAGTTTCCATATGGTTGCATCATGGCGGAGAGAGACGGAGGATTGTTTACAACTGGCGAGGGGGAATTTGCGGACTTCTCCGAGCTAAATGTAGGCAAAGGAAGTGATAAGCTGCAACAAACAAGAGTAGCAGGTGTAGAGAAAACGGCGGAGAGGAATGTCCAGGAGTTAAAAAAGGTATGGGAAGTAATTAAGCAGCTGCAGGAACGGACCATAGAGCAAGAGAGAGAGATCAAAGTCCTACAGAATAGACTGGAAAAGGTTAGCACACGTAGTGAGGAACAAGAAAAAGAAGTTACAGAATTAAAGGCGAATAATGAATCCGCATCAAATGAAATAAAACAGCTGAAGAGGGAGAATAAGAGTTTGGAAGAAGAAAGGGACAGAATAAAAAGTAAACTAGATGAATACGAATCAAAATCGAGGAGGCAAGATGAGCATATTCAGGAAATCAAGGAGCAACATAAGGGGTGGAAGAAAATACAGGAGGAAGGAAATCATAGAGCAACAAAGTAAGGAAAAAGTGGAAAAGGAAGTGGTTAGAGTACTAAGAAGTAGAGAATCTTTGGTTAGGGATGTAGCAGACAAGAAAAAATGTGTGGTAATTTCAGGAATAAAAGAAAAACGAATGACAGTGAGATCTGAAAGAGAAAGAGAGGAACTGAGCAAGGCTAAAGAAATAATATCACTGGTTATGGAAGGAAACAATGAAGCCCAATAAGAGATTGAAGAAGTGTTTAGGTTAGGAAAGTACGAGGATGGTGGGGCAAGGCCCATGAAAGTAAAGTTTAGTCCCAAGTAATAGTGAATGAAATCATAAGTAGAACGTGGAAATTGTCAGAGAAAGAGGGGTTTAAAAATGTTTGGATTAGGAGAGATGCAAATGAAGAGGAAAGAGCTAAATTAAAGGAGTTAGTAAAGGAAGCAAAGATAAAAAACGAACAACGAACGGAGAAAGAGAAGACAGAGTTCTATTGGAGAGTTATGGACCAGAAATTGAGAAAGTGGTATCGACGGAAGGAAGGGGAGACGAGAGTATAAAAAACGATGAAAAAAGTTTGAAAGTGGCGTACACAAACATTGATGGACTAATATCGGCAAGGTTAGAAATCAATGATTTTTTGATGGACTAATATCGGCAAGGTTAGAAATCAATGATTTTTTGAGGGCACACGAACCTGATGTTATGTGCTTTGTAGAAACTAAATTGAAAGAAGATATTGATATTCATATGGGAGGGGGGAAATACAAATTATGGAGAAGAGACAGAAAAGAAAAAATGGGAGGAGGAGTGATGATAGCAGTGAAGGACAATATAAACGTAGATACTGTGGAAATGGCAGAGGGCAGGGCCGAAGCCATAAATTTGAAATTAGAAACTGGGGAGAATGGTAAGAGAGATATGGCAGTGGTATATGTTCCCCCTAAGACGAGAGCATGGAATGACGATGAATACCAGGAGATGTTGTCAGACATGGTTAGTTATCTACAGAAAGTGATCGAGAAAAGCAACAATATAATCCTAATGGGTGACTTTAATTGTAAAGAGGTGAACTGGGAGGAATGGGACTCGGGAGGCAGCGAAGATTCGTGGGGCACAAAATTGTTAAATATAGCAATGAATAATGTAATGACACAGTGGGTTAAAGAAGAGACACGATTCAGAGGTGATGACACACCAGCAAGATTAGATTTGCTACTATCCAGGGAGCCTGATGTAATTGAATCATTAAATTATCAGTGTCCTATAGGAAAGAGTGATCATGTGGTCATTGAGTTCCGGATGATGATAGGGAACATGGTGCCAAGAGATGAGCTTTATAGGCAAGGACGATACAACTTTGGGAAAGCAAACTTTGCAGAATTGAGAAAATTTTTTGAAAATGCGGACTGGAGAAGGTTCAGAGAAACAAGAGAGATACAAAGGAAGTGGGATATCTTTTTGGACCTCTACAATTTGGGAGTGGAAAAATATGTGCCAAGAGTAAGTGGGAAAGAAAACAGGAAAAAGGTGTGGTTTAATAGAAGGTGTATAATAGCGAAAAAAGAGAGGGACAAGGCATGGAACCAATGGAAAAAGAGAGGTAATATCAGAACAAAGGAAGAATATAAAAGAACTAGAAATGAATATACAGGAATACGCAGAGAGGAAGAAAGGAACTTTGAAAAAGGTATAATTGACAAATGTAAGGATGAACCCAAATTGTTTTATAGATTTGTCAATGGCAAATTGAAGCAAAGGGAAGGAATCACCAAACTGAAAGTAGAAGGAGAGGTCTACAAGGATGCAGTAATGCAAGCTGAAGTAATGAACAAATGCTTCCAACCGGTTTTCACTAAGGAAAGGGAGTTTGTGGAAGGAGAGGAAGTGATTAGAAATGTAGTGATAAAAGATATAAAAGTGGAAGTGCAGGAAGTGTATAAATTACTGGGAGCTCAAGATGTAAGGAAGGCCCCAGGACCGGATGGAATCTCTAATTGGGTACTGAAGGAATGCAGAGAACAACTGGCGGATAAGATTCACAATTTAATTGTGTGCTCCTTGGAAGAGGGGAAAGTGCCTCGGGAATGGAAGAGGGCAAATGTGGTGCCAATCTATAAGGGAGGAGACAAGGAAGAACCCCTGAATTATAGACCAGTGTCCCTAACCAGCATGGTTGCGAAATTGTGTGAGAGAATCCTGAAAGATAGATGGATAAAATATCTGGAAGAGATGAATATTTTGACTGAAAGTCAGTTTGGATTCAGAAGTGGAAGGTCATGTGTTTCCAACTTGTTGAGCTTCTACTCAAGGGCGATTGACGTGCTACAGGAGAGAGACGGTTGGGTGGATTGTGTGTACTTAGATTTGGAGAAGGCCTTCGACAAAGTACCCCACAAGAGACTATTATGGAAATTAGAGCATATAGGAGGACTGAAGGGAAGCCTCCTGGAATGGATGAGAGACCTTTTGAGTGACAGACAAATGAGGACAGTAATAAAGGACAGGACATCTGGATGGAGGGAAGTAACAAGTGGTGTCCCACAGGGCTCGGTGTTGGCACCAGTAATGTTCTTGATTTATGTAAATGATATGGTAGATGGAGTGAACAGCTACGCAAGCCTGTTTGCTGATGATGCAAAGATCTTGAGAAAGGTAGAGGTTGAAGAGGACTGTAAAATGCTACAGGAGGATCTGGATAGGATATATGATTGGAGCCGGATGTGGGAAATGAAATTCAACGCAAAAAAATGTAAAGTATTGGAAATGGGTAAAAGTACCAAGAGGCCATCATTGAATTATTTGATGGGTAATGAACCAGTTAGAAAAGCGAGAGAAGAGAAAGATTTGGGAGTGCTGGTCCAGGATAGTTTGTCACCTGAAAAGCACATAAATAAGATAGTGAGAGAGACATATAAACTCTTGACCAATATAAGAGTGGCATTTCATTACATGGATGAGGAGATGATGAAAAAATTGATAGTGGCCATGATCCGGCCCAGGTTAGAATATGCAGCAGTAGTGTGGTCCCCACACAAAAAGAAAGATATAACCAAGATTGAGAGAATACAAAGAACAGCAACCAAGATGGTCCCTAGTCTGGCAGATTTGCCATACAGAGAGAGGCTGGAAAGGCTGGATTTGCCCTCCTTAGAGGAAAGGAGAGAGAGGGGTGACATGATTGCAGTGTTCAGGACCATGATAGGAGTAGATAAAATTGACAGAGAAAATCTGTTTGTGTGGGATGAGAGAGCAACAAGAGGACATGGAATGAAACTAAAGAAGCCAAGCTGCTCGAAGGACATGAAGAAATATAGTTTTCCGTATAGATGTATAGACCTGTGGAATAGCCTGGACAAAGAGATCGTCCAGTCTAAAAACTTAAATGAGTTTAAGGCAAAATTTGACTTATTGAGAAACAGAGACGGGACCCCACGAGCGTAGCTC
This sequence comes from Birgus latro, assembly GCA_018397915.1. Lineage (NCBI taxonomy): Eukaryota > Metazoa > Arthropoda > Malacostraca > Decapoda > Coenobitidae > Birgus > Birgus latro. The sequence continues at coordinate 6,074 of JAGKTI010012499.1, forward strand.
ATTTCCTGTATATCACAATTAGGTAAAACACAATTAGGTAAATACACACACACACACACACACACACACACACACACACACACACACACAAATTACAAGAGAGCCAACTGGAAGGCCTTCACAATTGAAACAGAACAACACTTTGAAACATTAAACAGTACACCCCTCATAAACATCAACACCGCTGTGCACACTTTCAATACAATTATACAAAATTCAGACAAAAGACACATCCCTAGAGGCAACAGAAAAAGACTACAACCCCAACTTCACACCAGAAATTCAAGGCCTCATCAGACAATGGGACACAGTATGACACTCCCGAACATCCCATACACATGACGCCATACAACAAAAACAAAAACTCAACACTCAAATAAACAATAAAATATCAGAACAGCAAACATTAAATTGGAATAATTATCTCCAAACACCTGATCACAAAACAAACGCCAGCACACTCTACAAAACATTAAACAGCATCACACTCTCGAACAGTAACACTATGCAATCACATGCTGTCATCACAACAACAGACACCTTCAAACAAACAACAAGCAAACACTATCATCAATCACTTTTCACATCTCAGCCATCTAAACCCCTATCGTGACGACCGATGCATCATCCGACGTAAGAGACAGTTCCCCACAGACCCAGACTTCGCACCTTTCACTTACAACCAGACGAAGCACATCATCAGCAACCTTAAGCACTCGTCTGCCTGTCGACCAGCCAACATAAGCAACATCCACCTTAACCCTTAAACCACGGGGTTGTCAGAGGCGCACCGTGCCCATCCCATGGGGATATTCGTGCTCCAACTGACTTTTTAAAAATATTTGCCAAAAATCAGTTATTAGTCCTAGAATATTATAATTACATATGCATGCATGTGGCACATACCTTCAGCTTTCTTCTGGGATTTTTTTTTTTTTTTAGCACTTGTCGACTGCCGTAGGACTTGTGGAGACTTCTGAGGTTGGGTAACTAAGCCTCCACTTTACACTTCCCTACTTCCCGTAATATGAATACCACTGCCAGATATTAACACTAGAAATGCTAGTTAATGATTTCCAAGTAGTTTGGAGTCCATTAAAAAAAAAAAAAAAGTGAAAGTAATGTAAAATACTAGCGCGTACGAGCCTCCCACTCGCGCTAATTCGCCGCTGGTATTCTGTAATTTCTTACTCATATACACACTCACACTTTATTATTTCTAGTACTTCATTACACTTATATATATCTACAGTCCTTTACTGCTTCTCACATGATGTTTAGTAGGGGTAGAGGTCACAGGGCCTTTTATGATGGGCGCGAAAGGGGCAGAAATGGAGAGGCGCGGATGCGACATGATTTCACCGTGAAGGACGAGATTGAACTGAATGTACAATATGTATCTCGGTAGCAAAGAGTTGAAAATGTTAGCTGCTAATATATATGCTAAGAAATACCTCGTAGGAAATCTAGACAATACATAATAAATTAGGTAGTTCCAGGTGAATATAAATATCACTCAGGCTTCTCCCTTCCTTTCTTATGTACATTTATATTACGAGAGTAGCTCATACGGCATATTTCACAGGAAAAAAAAAAGCAGGGGAAATTAGTGAATGAGTGCAGGTTGGATGTTGCCAAGTGATAATTAGCCAATTCCAGGTGTATGGCACTATCAGTTACCTTATTTTTATATATATATATATATTATTTTGGTATAAGAATAGGGCATAGGGCTCATTTCAATGGATGAAAACAGTGAAAAATCCGGGGAAGATTTACTTAGCGCAGAGTGGCTGAGCAGATGACACGAGTGGGGGAAAATGGCTAAATTGTCAACAATGGATGGGAGTACTGATGACATTAGCAGCTCTGACTATTGTTGGACACTGCCAGTGCTATTAGATGATACAAGTCACCACCTGAAAGCCCAGGCGAATTAAAAAAAACAAGAGTCACAGAAGTGACGCCCCACGGTATGATCCATTGCATCTGACCGTCACAAAAGTGACGACCCGCGGTTTAGGGGTTAAACACTTGGACCACACGGCTTACAAGCATTCACCAACATATCAGCCTGCAGCTACTCACACAACATAATACCCAACATCTGGAAGCATGGCATTATCATCACTATCCCCAAACCCAACAAAGACCCCATGTTACTTTTTTCACACCGCCCCATCACACTCCTCTGCACCCCCTCTAAAGTCACTGAAAAACTAGTACTACAACCAGTTACACCTCACACACCCCTAGCCCCTATCACAACATGGTTTTAGGCCACTACATTCCACAAACACTCTTCTTACAGACCTCACACAGAGAGTTTTTGATTGCATGAATTCAGCTAGGCCACCACATAGAACACTCCTTGTCACACTAGACATTAGTAAAGCTTTTGATTCCATCCTCTGCCACAACCTCACAAACAAAATATTCAACACAAACATGCACAATAGCACAAAAAGATGGTTGGCAAACTACTAGCACGCAGATGTGCACATGTAACTTTTGCTGGTCAGTCCTCAAACATCAGAAACTTCATAAATGGCATCCTTCGAGGATCTATTTTGTCCCCTACAGTCTTCAACCTATGCATGCATGACATACCCACACACCACAGATACACATAGCTTCCTATTCAGACAACATAACACATGCACACACCAAAATGCAAACACAGCCGCACACATCCTCCAACCTTACCTCAACACACTACACGAATGGTTCACTACGCTTTTGTATATTTGAGAGTCACGGGGAAGTTATGTTTATATTGTGTATTCATTTGTTCAGGACCAATATTTTTATGTATTTTTTACATAAATTTGATTTGTATTTGATTATATTGTAGTAGTATAGTAATGAGTTCGCAAGTGATGTTTAGATGGAAGTATTTATCATGGTACTATCCATGTATACTGATGTATTCTTTATTACTTGTTTCATAATCATGAATAACTTAATATTGGTATGAAATAGATGCCAGTATTTCATACCATTATATTGGCTTTCATGATTATCGATTATTGCTGGCCTAATGCCCCTTCAGGGTGATGGCCATTTCCAAATTAATAAAAAATAATAATCTGTCTGCCCACCCTCTGACACTGACAAAACGAAGGCATGTAGTGCAGTTTTAAGCCCATTCAATCTGATTGTATCAAATTTTATTCTTCTTGACACTGTGTGATTTTGTTCAGTCTGGGATACTTCTTACTTAATGGGTAATCATAGTGGGTTAGCAAGAATATTAAGAAGTACATTGTACAGAATAAATTACCTGTGTTAAGAATAAGTTGCTGCAGATTTCTTTTGCCACTTACATGCAGTGCAACATACATTATGTTTAGGTGATGGTTCAAAGCTTTCCTATACTATATAAGCAACGTTGTCATCATAACTCTTCACCGGTACTATAGGAAAGCTTTAAACTACTACTTGAATATAAGGTGATGATTCTCTTGGTGTGAAATCAGTAGGAAGTAATGGAATACAAATGATTGTATTTTGGGTGGCTTTAGGGATTTAGTAGCACCATTTACTGAGTGTAGAGGGTTAGCAGAAACTGGGTTGTATCAATGCTTTGAAGAATTGATAACACCTTTTCCTTATTGTATTTTCTGCATATTGCACTCAGTATCCTCATGTATGTTAATGTTGGTGCATCATTGAAACCACAGAGTATATTTAACACATGGGAAAGTTAAGGTGTTTTATGCAAAATAAAGCAATGGAATTGGTGATAAAAAGCTTGATACCATCTAAAAGAAATATGGGCTAAGTTGTAAATCATATTGGTGAAATGGGCCAATGGCTATGCCTGTTTTAATGGTGAAGGAAAAAGAAAATATGCCTGTTTTCAGTTTTAGTTCATACTTGGGTACCATGCCATTTTTTTTGTGTTTTTGACAGTGAATTAGGTCTTCTCCGTAACTTATCCATAGCAAAATGCCTCATTAAGTACTTAGTAAATAATGATGACAGAGATGTTTTCCAGCTCCTAATTGTCTGCTGTCACATCTATGTTAGAATTAGGTTTGGTTAAGTCTGTTGATATAGGTGTGATTATAGAAGGACCTAGGAGCTGGAGAACCCCCCTCCCCTGTGTACCAAGTAACCTAGGCTATCAAGCATTTATCATAGAGAGTCATGGAGACCCCTAATTTGGCAGGACTGTCAAAAGTGCAATAAAAACATAGTCCCTGATATGACAGAAACTTAAAATTTACCAGTAGCATTTAAGAGAAACTTGAAACTGTGAACATTAGGGTGGTCTTCAGCATAGTATTTTCAGATGCCTAAAATCTTGACTCCAAATTGGCTGACACTTGATTTGTTGCATCTGGATTGTGATAATCTTTAATGTCAACTGAAAGAGTTTGCTTTATTTCATTAGAGGCAATAATTGAATATGATTCTTCATATTAGGCAATTATGTCATGACTGATTATTATCATTGCCAGTGATGAGTATGAGCAAGACCAAGATTTAGCAACAATTATAGGCCACAATACTAGGCAACAATGAGTGGGAGTTGGGCTCCCATGATACCCCCCCCAGTGAGGGGCTAATACTCTGCAAAGAGGGGGACCTAGATAAGCCTGTGGCATACTAAAATTTTTGCAAATAGTAAAACTGAACATGATGCTGCACCAGTTAAAATGATCTACTAATGCATGTGAAATTTGCATACATCATTTTTTAATCAATGGGAAGTAAGTACAGCAGCAGCTGAAATTATCATCGTCTGGACCTCCTTTCCCACCCTAGGGCAGGGTGAGGAGTATCAACTCCAGACAGCCCAAGTTTGCCCACTCCAATGGGGCATACTTCCATTCACTCATCATAAGATGTCGGAATTCTGTCTCTATCTGATAAATTAATCTCGAATTGAACGGATTTTGAATTTGGCTCTCTTTTGTATTGTTTTTGCTTTTTCTTGGAAGGAACAGTATGCAGGCCTGTGGCCTTTGGTTCCTCCTTCCTTGCATAAAAGAAAAAAAAATTATAAGAGATGAAAATTACTGACAATCCTAAGGGACATTTTTTTTTTACCTGCAGATGATTTATTCATCTTAAGGGTAACCTGTTGTAGTGAAGTGGCCAGAAAGCTATATTTAATCTCCCGAATTTAAAAACTACAGAACAAATTATTTGATAGCAAAGCCTACATGATATATGACTGAAATGGAGTTAAACCTGTTATAGTATAGTTATTATAAGGTATAAATTTGTATTTTTTATGTATTTTCGTCTATCTATCTATCTATTGCCAGACGCCTCAATCTCGTACAGAGTGGCCACAAACAAATCGCCTCCATGTCGCTCTGTCCCCCGCCATTTCACTACCCCGCTCCCAACTCACACCCCCCTCTCTCATATACCTCTCCACTCCATCCCTCCATCTCATCCTCGGCCTCCCCCTTCCTCTCGCCCCCTCAATCTCACTCACATACACTTTCCTCGTCAGTCTTTCACTCTCCATATGCCCAAACCACCTTAACGTCATTCTCCTAACGCTTCCTATCACGTCCACAACCATACCACAACGCTCCGTCACTTCCTCATTTGTTATTCGGTCTCTCCGTGTGACTCCACATGCACCTTTCAAATAACTCATTTCTACTACTCTCACTCTTGATTTCTGTCCTTTCAACAGGGTCCAAGCTTCACTTCCATATGTTAGAGCTGGTATCACAATACTGTCATGTAACAACTTTTTCACTTCCATGCTCACCTCCCTGTTTCTTACCACTGCTTTCAACGAACCAGCAACCTTCCTTCCCTGCTGCAACCTTTCGAGCATTTCACCCTCCAGACTTCCATCCTTACTCATCACACTACCCAAGTACTTAAATGCACTCACATTCTCCATATCCTTCCCATCCAATCTCACTGTACATTCACTGGCTTCACTTATCTCGAAGACCATCACTTTAACTCTTCCCTACATTCACCTTTAGATTCCGTTTCTTACACACTCTCTCAAACTCATCTACCAAGCCTTGCAGCTCCCCTTTGTCTTCGCTCAACAACACAATATCATCTGCAAACAACAGTACAGGGAGTTTCCAAACACTGCCCTCTCTCACCAGGGCCGCTCCAACATCCACTGCCTGACCTTGTATCTCTTTTATAACCCCATCCACGTACAGATTGAACAACCATGGAGACATGACACATCCTTGTTTCAATCCAACCTTCAAATGGAAAGATTCACTCAGTTTGCCATCCAAACGCACTGCAGCCTTAGCACCCTCATACATACTCTTTACTGCCTTCAACAACTTCCCATCCGCTCCATATATTCTTAATACGTTCCACAATCCTTGTCTATACACCCTGTCATATGCTTTCTCCAGATCCATGAAGGCTGCATACAACTTCTTTCCCTTCTCTAGAAACTTTTCCACTAAGGATCTAAGTATGAATATCTGGTCTCCACAACCTCTTCCCTTCCTAAAACCTCCTTGTTCTTCTCCAACTAATTCCTCTGTTATTTCCCTAACTCTGTCAATAAGTATCCTACCGTATACTTTTCCTATTACACTGAGAAGGCAAATGCCCCTATGATTACCACACACTGCTTTTTCCCCTGTTCCTTTGTACAGAGGAATAATTATAGCTGACTTCCAATCCTCCGGGACTCTTTTCCCAAGCCAATCTGCACACCTTCCACATCCATTCTATTGCTATCTCTCCCCCATGCTTCAGCATTTCACCACACACTCCATCAATTCCTGGGGCTTTCCCCATTTTAACTTTCTTCATTGCTTCCACCACTTCCATCCTACTGATTTCTTCCTCTCTTCTCACAACCCTCCTTCTCCCGCTATTCCCCAGCCACTTATACTTGCATTACTTTCATTTTCTATGTTCAACAGCTTATTAAAATGTTCTTTCCATCTGTTTACTTTTTCTCCCTTCTCCACTAGTAATCTACCATTTTTATCTTTCACACCTCCACTGACTTTGTTGGCACCCTGTCTAGCTCTCTTTACCTCCTTCCAGAACATTTTCTTACATTCCCTCCATTTTGCACTCAAATTCCTTCCAAATTCCTCATCCACTCTCTTACTAATCTTTTCACCTCTCTCCTCTTCTCTACATATAACTGTCTCGTCCGTCTCTCAGCTTCTTCGACACCCCTATTCCTCATCCACTCATTATATGCTTTCTTCTTTTGTGCCACAGACTCTCTCACCTCTTCAGTCCACCATGCTGTTCCCTGAACCCCCTTTCGTCTTCTCTTCACCCCACACACCACCTCACATGCTGCACAGATTTCTTCTGTGAATATCTTGTACACACCTTCCACGTCCCCCAACTGCTCCAATCTATATTTACCCAATCGCTCCTCCACTTCCCTTTTATATTCAGCCTTTATTCCATCCTCTTGTAACATTTCTACCCTCCTTGTAAGAAATACTTCCTCCTTTCCTTCCCTTCTTCTCTTCCTCCATCTTGTTTGGATTCTGATTCTGGCCACCACCAAGTGGTGGTCAGAAAGTCCACTCCCCCAACCTCTATATACTCTTGCATCCATTACACATCTCATCCTTTCATCCACACACACATAGTCAATCATTGCCTTCCGTTCATTCATTCCACCGTCCACCCTTCTCACCACTCGCCATATATACCTATGGATCATTTTGTGCCTGAAGAGGGTATTTTCATACTGATCTAAAATATGCAGCAGGAAGAAACTCTTCAGTATATACAGACTGGATTTTCTGTTTCCTTATCAACATAAAGTTCAAACCCCATATTTTAAATGGCATAGGTGGCTTGTCACCATTGCCTTGAATGTCGGGACTTCACTAGCTCCAGGGCCGTACACCCTTGTTCATATGGGGCAAGCTGACATTAGGATATCTAGTTAATACTTCATTTTTCAATAGTAACATATAAATAAATCACTGAGGCATGAGGTCTTACAAAATCTCCAAAGCTAATTTCAAATGCAGCCCAGAGGCATGAGCCACTGATAAAATGTTGTACTATCATTAACCTCATACTTGGCACCTCCAGCTAACATTTTTTTTTTTTTTATGAGGGTGATAACAAGCTTCACAGTGTAAACAAATGTTGGTTTCATTCCTGAATACGATAAAGGTTTAAAATTAGTGCATACTGGGTGAAAGACAAAGAGTTTAAGCTCAACATTTCCCTAAAATACCACCTGAATGATCAGTGTTATTTACAAGTCACCTGTAACTCAGCTCATTCAACAAGGTGTAAAACTTAAGTGATGTGCTGTAACAAAAGATTAACTCGAAGTTAGAATATGGTACTTTTTTTTTTATGTGTCCGACTCTGGGCATAGGCTTCACAGCCTGCTATCAAGGCCCAGCAGTTCTCCTACATACCAACACCTCTACATGTCACCATTTGTCATGAAGGAGTAATATGTCAACTCTAGAATATGGTACATGTCATGAAGGAGTATAATGGAATGAATGTAGAGATATGGTCACTTTTTACTCTAACCTGTCCCAAATTTTTGTCCTTTTGCAGCTTACTGTCAGAATAGTGTAATCCTACTGCAATCCATCTTTTTCTTAACACTTCTTCATTGCTAATACAGTATCCTTTAGTGTTAATCTGTTGTTGCAACTTGGGATTCAAGACGGAAAGATGATTTTAATCCAAGTTAGTGTAAAATGAGTAATCATATTTTGCCACAGCTATGAGAAATTAGCTGAAAAAAGACAACACACACACACACATACATACACACAATGAACTATACGTGAAGACAGCCACGGTTAAACATTGAAAAAATGATGCAAGCTGCTGTAAACAAAGGTAGGCTACTAAGAACAAAGGTAGGCTACTAAGAACAGAGATCGAGGCTCAAGAAAGTAAGTGCAGTGTTAGGGATTTTGCCAGTACACATCGTATCGAAGAGAATTATGTATGGACAGAGAAACATACCAAGCCTCCCTTGGCTAAGAATAGCTATCAGTGAAATGTGAAAGGAAGTAAAATATTAGGTGAACTTCTGTCCCTGAGTGTGCTGCAAGTGGAAGCTGAGAAGTAAAGACAAATAATGGGAAGGTGGATGAATAGACATATGTTCAGTTGTGTGGGATATATTTTGGAATTTTAGGGTGGTGGAGAAGGTTTACGTAGGCCAAGTCGTGGCTGGATGAGAGTGAACTTATACGTGTCCTCCCAATGGGGAGGCAAATCTAAATCATCATCAGTGAACTTATAATGTAGGAAGTGTCTTCTTGGTCACTAGTTAAAAATATCCTCTAATCAGACTACACATGGCCATTAACTGAGCTGTATGTAGCTATGGATTTTTGTCAGACGATGACAGAAGGGGAAGACTTTACATGTAGAGAGGGAGGCTGGAAACCGAAAAGATGGGATATATTATGGTCATGTTACTGAGAAAATGAATGAGTGAAATTAAAGAAATGGTAAATGAATTTTACGAAATGGTAAGTGAATTTTACAAGATTCATTTAACTACGATGACACATATTTTAAATTTTACAGTCGAGGACACAGGCAACAGATACCTACCTCTTCCCACGACAAATCTCTTGGTCGCTCCACAGGAGTCCAGCCGTAGTTTTAAAGCGAAGTTATCCTCGTATCTTTTTTTTTTTTTTTTTAATTTTTTTGTACTGATACCCTTGTCCATGTAACTAGTTAGCACCTTAACATTCACGAAATGCATTTGTAATTTTGTAAAATGTTTGTTATATTTTCTTTAGGAGACTGGTGGTCCACGTTTATGATCGAACTACTGCTACATGCACACAGACAGTCGTTAACTTCTACCATTCGTATATTACCTATGTCTCATACTGTAGTGATCCAGGCAATTTCACCGCTGGTTTCCAAGAGCGCTTTATCTAACAGACTTGTACACTATTCCACTTTTCATTACTGTCTTCAGAATGGCAAGCACGTGGTATAATTTAAGGCCGTGGTTAGATCACTTCCATCGCCGCTAAATTATAGATGCCGTAATCCTAATCACTTCCTTTTTACGGTAGCTATAACTTGACCTAAATAACCTAACCAAACCTATTTCTCATATAAATGAAAAACCAAACATAAGTGCTAAATTCTAGCGGTTTAAGTTGAACTGTAGCAGTATTAACCAAACCTAACCTAAACTGACCTGACCTAACGTAACCTATTTCTAACCTAACTAAACCTCCAAACAAAAACACTAAATTCTAGCTGCCGTAATCCTAACCGTGGTTAAGATTACAGAAGTCGCCGCTAAATTCTAACCGCTGTAATCCTAATCACGACCTTAAATTATACCACGTGCTTACCTTTATGAAGGTAGTAATGAAAAGTGGAATGGTGTACAAGTCTGTTAGATAACCTGACCTGACCTAACCTAACCTATTTCTAACCTAAATGAACCATCAAACCACTAACTTCTAACCACCATTGGGACCTCTCTCAACTATTAAAGTATCAAGTATTAGAACTATTTCCTACCATTGGACAGATTCGGAGACAGTTTTTTTTTTTTTTCAGATTTAGCATATAATTTTCGCAATATATTATACGAGAGAGTAAACATAAAAAAAAATGACAGCAAACTTGCGTTCCTCAGGCGTACCAATCTCACGATTTCTCGAGCACCTCCCCTCCGCAGCATACCAATCCTTTCGTAGTCTCCTTCAGGGAAGAGGCTGTTCGGCCGGGGTTTAAAGGTACCAAACTGGGAAGTGCCTTTTCACAAAGATGCTTCGCGAGAAGGGGTGGAGGTTGTTTAATACTACCAGCCTTAGTAACCTTGGATGGTCCATTGCACCACGTTAGATGAAGAAAAACAGACAATTGTGCAGGAATGAAAATGTATAATTTCAACAAGGATTAAACACACTACTCAACTGTCCGATGACGGGCTATGTTTTGCAATAAACGAAAATATTGGTGACTACAGTATAGATTCTACAAGGGCCGTTACCGTGTTTGATACTCCGTAAAAATAAACACAAACTGGTCATAGTCGTTTGTTGTCATACAAACTGTGCCGAAATCTTGGGGAAAATATTTTTGTATATAATCTTTTCACCTAATTCATAATTTGAATCAGAATTTGCAAAGAGTTGTCAATAATATAATATTATAGAGGAATTAATAAATATTTCATCACTATTTTGCTGTTTACTGAATTTTTCAAATAAAGGGGAAACCAAGGTTAAAATTAGAAGAACGGTGCCCTACTGACGGTGTGTTGTTGGCGAGTGCTCAAAGTGGCATTCAGGACTTTACCCAGATTCTTTGCAATAATGGCTTCACCCGAAGTATTGAGTAGAATGGAGCAGAGAGCCGTCCAAGCCGAGGGGATGATCGAGATGCTGACAAAACAGGTATCTTAGGCGACAAATGTTGCTGGACATTTGTCAGCATGCAACCAGCTTTCTCCTATTACAGATCAGTCATTAGCCTTCCTCTCATAATCTTAAGGGATCTCGTGAAACTTCTGGACGCAGATCTAACAGGCCTCCATGCCCAGATCGATGTATTCGTCACAAGACTTAATTGTAGTGGCTTCCATATTATAACATTGATTTTCCAAAAATTGCTCAGCCATAGAGAACGTACTTAACAGCAATAGATGCTTGTGAACACATCTCAGTCCATGAACAATAAAGTTTTTAAGATTTCTTATCGGGCATTCATTATCTGAGCTGGTAGCTTGTTTAAGGCAAATGTGTTTCTCATTCTATTACAATTGACCCTCCCTGTGACTTTGTCAGTATGATGGAGTCATTGCTGCTTTACCCCATCCTGAGAATCCTTGGACCAGGGATGAACATGACAGATCTGTCTCCAGGCTACTGACTTCTCACATACCTTTTTTGCTCTTATATTTTCCTTCAGTGTTTTCTAATGATGTAGTGCTGCCTACTTCTTCCTTAGCCTTTATCATTCTCTTTCTGAGCCTGCCCTCCTCTCTTCCTATTTTTCCCATCTTTCCTGTCACTTATTGATTTTCTTTCCTTCACAGGTGGCTTTACATTGAGTGACAAGCCAAATGGTTTCCTGTAAACCAAGAAACCATTTACAACGCTGGGTGGTAACCATATAACCAAACCATACGTGCTCCCTACGTGTCAGCAAGTGGGTTGGTGGAGGGTTAGTGCCCCTCCCCATAAAACAAATAACTTAGAGTCAAATGGCCACCCCTTACGGGATTATGGCGTCTGGCAATAGATAGATAGATAGTTTTCTAATGAATGTACTGCATTACTGTCTTCCATACCACATATGGTTTTCTTCTTTCAGCATTGCCCTCAACTTATTAATTCCATAGGCACCCCTTTTTATGTCCATGTAATTGTTGCCAAATCTGTTTATTCCATAATTTCACATAATACTCTTATTTCCTTCCTTAGAAAAAGGAGAGGATGGAGAGTGAATGATTGACGAGGAGAGTGTATGTGAGTAAGGTGGAGGGGGCAAGAGGGAGGGGGAGGCCGAGGATGAGATGGAGGGATGGAGTGGAGAGGTATATGAGAGAGGGGGGTGTGAGTTGGGAGCGTGGTAGTGAAATGGCAGGGGACAGAGTGACATGGAGGCGATTTGTTTGTGGCCACCCCGTTCGGGATTGAGGCGTCTGGCAATAGATAGATAGATAGAAAAAAAAAGTAATGCATTTTTCATTTACTAATACCATCCTTCATATTTATGTTATAAAGGTTATGAAAAAGGTTGTTACTACTTGTAACCTGGAAAGTGACGAGTTCTTGGCCACTGACTTCCCAGGTTTCACTCCTTCATGTTCTGTTTGAAAATTTAGACCCATACCCTTGTCTCACATTCCATCCCACCTTCTATAATTATGATGCTATATCCATACCATAGTGAAGTAGGATTGGAGAAACTGTAATTATATCTCTGTTTATATGCTTATATGCCAAAGCAGTCAGTTCCATCCTCATAAATCATTCATAGTACGGTATATCGGCTTCTTCATTCCAGTGAGCACTCTAATTACATAGCAGTTAACATTTAATGTTGTGTGCTATATCTCCCTTCCACCATGACTCCAAACACATTACTGGAACATTTATTCAGGGTGTGGTCAAACCATTTTAAAAGTTCCAGACTCATGGCATAAGTCCTAATCACTCCCATGATCTGAATTACCTCCCCCCCACCCTTTTTTTTTGTCAATTTTTCCTTCTTTTACACAGATTGCACAACTCCAGTCTTATGTTGTGGATACACAGAAGGAACAACTGCGACAGGAAAACCAGAAGTTACGTCAAGAAGTAGAAAGACTAAAAAACTGCCTTATTAATACTGAAAAGGCACAGGGAGTTACTCAGGTACTGTATTATACTTTGCCATTGTTGATGGTTTAAATTTATGGTAATTTTGGTGTGATTATAAAATTTGAGTTTAATTCACTTCATCACACAGCTGAAGCAAGTGAGACAGTCTTCTCACACAGTGTAACAGTAATCAGTATACCAGTTATGTGTAGCAAAGTACTGTACCAGTAATGTATCCTTAACCCGTAAACCGCGGGGTTGTGGGAGGCGGTCCTGGCACTTCCAGCCGGGAGTAATTTGTGCGCTCCAATTGACTTTTTAAATATATTTGCCAAAAATCAGTTATTTGTCCTAGAATATTATAATTACATATGCATATGGCACATACCTTCTGCTTTTTCCTGGGATGTTTTTTTTTAGCACTCGTCGACTGCTGTAGGACTTGTGGAGAATTCTGAAGTTGGGTAACGAAGTCTCCAATTTAAACTTCCCCACAGCCTGTAATATGAATACCAATGTCTAATATTATCACTACAAACACTATTCAGTTATTTACAAGTATCCATACTCCCACAAAAAAACACTTGTAAAAGCAATTGAAAATGAGAACCTCCCAATCGCGCTAGTTTGCAGCTCGTATTCGGTCATTTCTTATTCATATACACTTGCGCTTTACATTCCTATTACTTTATTACACTTATATATATCTACAGTCATTTACCGCTTCCCACACGATGTTTTTTTTGGGTAAAGGTCACAGGGCATTTTAAAATGGCTGCCAAAGTGGCGGAAATGGAGGGGCGCGATGGCAATGTTATTACACCTTCAAGGACGACATTGAACTGGAATAGGTACGTATCTGGGTTTAAAAGGGTTCAAAATGAGCTGCTAATGTATATGCTATGAAATAAGTCGTTGGAAATATTGACAATACATACTAAATTAGGTTTGTCTTGGTGAATATAAATATGACTTAGGCGTCTCCCCAATTTTTTTATATATATTTATATCTTGAAAGCCCCTGCTAATTAAAAACAACACAGAAGCACCTAACTAACGGCCCATGGCTTGAGCTATTGCCACCGAGTGTCACAAAAGTGACGGCCCGCGGTTAAGTGGTTAATGTTCTGTGTACTGTATTGAGGTACTGGAATTCTGTAGATATATCTAGTAGCTAATGAGTATGCTGTTTACATAAGGTTAGTTGACTTTGAAAGCTTTACCAAGCTAATGTTGCACATTATTTAGGCATTAGAAGCCAGTGAAATAGTGTGGATGTTGGCTGTGACTTGGCGAAAAGTTGCAGGAATTTAATATTATGGTTTTATAAAGCAAAATGGAAAATGCAGTACAGTACTGGTACTGCAACAAAGTAAACTATATACCGTAAGTACAGTACAATATTTTGTACTGTATACCCTTAGTGCTTGGGCAATTATCATAAGCCATAGCTTGCATAACCTTAACGTAGGTGTACTTTCTTTGTGGGTGATCAGTTGTATGTCTCATTATATTTTTTTTTTCCATTCTTTCTCATAATTCAGGTAGTGACTTACAGTACTGTATGCATACTGTAGGACACTGTAATACCCTATCCAAAAAATACAGCTAGCTGTATGATGTTAAAATACAGAATAACAGTAGTAATCTTAGTTTCTTTCTGCAAATGATTTTATCCTGTGCCTGCCAAAGTATTGTACTATTTTTAAGTGGTTCATGGCACTTTTGTGATTTTTGTGCAGGTCATACTGTATACACTTCACACTGGCTTTTGTTACTATAAACAGTGTATGTTGACTTTTTTCAGTATTATGACTTTACCAAGACCACAGGAACTCCTTCTGTTGCTGGAGCTACTGCTCAACCATCCACACCACCCACAGCCACCACTCCACAGCCAGAGAAGGTGAGAGCAGCTGTAACACATTTGACCTAACAGAGATTCCAACCCCTTTCAGGCCAATTGATGATCAGGTGTAGTTAGACTGAAGGGTCACTTTGACTAGTAACCAAGGAGAATCATTCCTACCTCATAACTAAAGCTCATCAAGTTTCTTGCAACCATGACATAGTACACAGTGTGGGAATTAACTGGAAAATTTTTTTAAAAGGCTTCTGTAGAGTGTTGGGGATTTTAGGATTGTCTTCAACCCTTTCAACATTTGAGACCTCTCCAAAGCTAAATAAAATTGACAGTAGTCAGAAGTACCAGAAAAAAAGGGGGGGGAGGGGCACAAGGGCTTTGTCATAGTATTGTACTGTAGTGGTTACTGCTTTAGAGATAAGTTGTGATTTATTATTGTTTTGTATTGCACAGTACTCCATTCCAGTTTAATGCCCATGATTGCAAGAAATGTTTTAAGCATATATGGTGTACAGAGTTGGTAACTAATAGTTTTTATTGCATTACAGAAGGAAAAAGCTGAGAAGTCAGAAAAGAAGGAAAAAAAGAAAGCTGAAGGTGAAGAGAAAGGAGGAAAGGGAAAGAAAGCAGAAGATGAGGCTCCAGTGGATGTGTCACGCCTTGATTTCCGAGTGGGCAAGATCTTATCAGCTAAGAAGCATCCAGATGCTGATACTCTGTATGTGGAGGAGGTAGGGTTTTTTTTGACATTGAAAGTACAATACAGTAAGTCCTTGGATACTGTATATGTACAGTAATGATTTTTACACTTCATTCTTTTTAATAATTATGACAAAATGTATTAAGGTATATTCATCATATTTTTATAATTATGCATGCAAAAGCATCGATATTATTCACAGTATATTATTCATAATAATATTATTTATAATAATACTGTATTTTTATCATTATGGATGCTTTGTAATAATAAAAGCCATAAAGCTGCTGTTATATTGTTGTTCCATTAAATGAAATTGCATTGTACCACTTTTATACACAGCAGTAATATAACATTTAGCTTAGCCGTAAAGGTAAGGCAGACTGAAAGAGTGTAAAATGATAGAGGGGAAAGAAAGAGAGAGAGTTGAAAGTATTGTAATAGGGAAGTAATGGTAAATGATAGCTAATGGAGGTGTCCAAGTTGTGCAGTGTGCATTACCCCTTTAAGCATGGACGCTTATTGCAGCTACATTTGCTTCCATCACATTATTATATACCTAGCTCTCTCTCTCCTTTGTTTTCAAGTGTCCAACTCTGGGCATAGGCTTTACAGCCTGCCATCAAGGCCCAGCAGTCCTCTTACATACCATACACCTCTACTTGTCACCACTTCGGCGCCAACACTCACCGTCCATATTGAATACATGCTAGGGCTGTCTTATACAGGACTGGTGTATTGGTATTAGCGGGGGTATTTTTACTACATGTCGGTGGGTCTTCTGGTAGACCAGTAAAGCCTGATTTAATGAAATTCAAATCCTTAAACTGTTCCCTGCCTCACTGGGGATTTGAACCTGGGTCCGTCGGGACTGCAGGCCACCTCTCTACCGACTGCGCTGTGGGGAAACCTCTGATAGTGAAGTTCTGTAGTTAGAAACGGTTCTAGTATATTCTTCATTATTATGACATTTTCCACATTTTCTTACTATATACAGTATTTGTTAGTCATTTACTGTTATTCAGATTAGGGAGAACCTCATGTCATGAAAGTGTGATGTATGATATTAATTTGTTTGTGTAATTAGATTGATGTAGGAGAGAACAAGCCTCGGACAGTGGTGTCAGGGTTAGTGAAATTTGTGCCAGTGGAGGAGATGCAGAATCGTATGGTGGTGCTGCTTTGTAACCTTAAGCCAGCCAAGATGCGTGGTATTACTTCCGAAGCCATGGTCATGTGTGCCTCAACACCAGAAAAGGTAATACTGTACCCTGTAGTGTAAGATATGCAAATTTTGTTCTTTACTGTGTACTGTATGTTTATCTGTATAGGGCATCAGAAAAAGTCACTGCCCAGTAAAAGATACTGCTCAGTGTATAGGGCTGCAAAATTTTTAAAGCAGTGTGTGCTTTGCTGTAAAATGTTTCACAATTTTTTTTTCCTCATATATTAAATACTTGTCATTGTTGAGAAGCAATGATGAGGGTAATAGACACATTAAAAGTTTTGTGAATGAAAGTGAAGCAGCTGCTACTAGAAATGAGGTGTTGGACTGCTGCATTTTAAGTATGTTGAACTTTAGAGTATCTTTTTTGATTTACAGGTAGAGATCTTGTCTCCACCAGCAGGCAGCCAACCAGGTGACTTGGTAGAGTTTGAAGGATACACTCGTTCCCCCGATTCCGTTCTAAACCCCAAGAAGAAGATATTTGAGACATGTGCCCCAGATCTACGCACTGATGCCAATAAAGTGGCTGTGTATAAGGGTGTTCCTTTCACTGTCCCAGGCAAGGGTATCGTGGTGGCCCAGACCCTTGCTGACGTTCAAGTCAAGTAATAACATTGCTGGTCCTGCTAGCAGGAATTTTGTAAGATTTTTTTTTTTTTAGACTGAATTTTGTTTCTTATTGCAATACGGTCCTGTAAATACGTATTAATTATAGGTCTAGCAAGAATTTTCTAAGATTGTTGTTTTTATGTGGCTATTTTTATGACACTTTTGTCTCATTACAGTATAGTACTGTATATACATCTGAAAGAATTGTGGTGTCCAAAACAAGCTACAGTATTTATTGTCATAAAAATGACAGTTGTGTAATTCAGGAATGGGGAAGCAATAGAGCATATGGAGATACTATAGCTGACATCAATAATGTACAAACATTAATATTTTGGTATTTAATTTTCTTGCTTACATCTGCTATATGTAATGAAAGTTTCAGAGAAACCATTGTGAATTGCTGTACTTTGTTTTGCCTGTATATTGTTCTTGAATTACTAAGGATTTAACTGTTCCATTTTCACTCTTGGTGAAGTTGTTACCTATTGTGTATTTCTAAAGAAACTTCTTTTAAGTTGCAAGAAGGGTGTTTGTGGAGAGGCTAAAATTCGGATTGTTTTTAATAAATTAAGCAGATTATTAAATGTAATATTTTCATTACCTTTTGAAGTGTAGTCATCCATTTAATGTTATCGCAGATTCCTTTCTCACATGAAACCTTAAGCAGATTCACAGCATTAGTATCCAATAACACAACTTATCTATCCTTCATCAGTACTGAATCATATGTGCACATTACATTTTCAAAAATAACTTATCTATCCTTCATCAGCACTGAATCATTTGTGCATATTATATTT
>JAGKTI010012500.1:0-24550 GCA_018397915.1 Birgus latro
ATTCGTATAAATTTATTAATTTATCCTGTCGTCCCACTGTAAACATCTGCCTGCAAACATTTCCAGTGTTATT
Organism: Birgus latro; assembly: GCA_018397915.1. Lineage (NCBI taxonomy): Eukaryota > Metazoa > Arthropoda > Malacostraca > Decapoda > Coenobitidae > Birgus > Birgus latro. The sequence continues at coordinate 74 of JAGKTI010012500.1, forward strand.
CTGGTAATTATTCATCTCGAACTTAAAGTCTAGGGTAGTGTGTAATAGAAAAAAAAATCTAGATGAGCGATTGACAAACTTTTCGTTTTTCTTTAGACATAATGACGTGGGAAGTCCTAATTATAATATCAGTTTCTGACACTATCATTCTTATCGAACATTACAAAACGAAGACAAAGAAGCATACCTCTGATATCGTAAGCCACATTTGACCTTCGTTTTCTGTATCTACGTGACACATCACCTGACAATGTATTATATATGCAGTAATGTAGACAGACTTAGAGAACAGTGTGATACCATACAAACAACATACGTTTTTGCACTTTGAGAAGACGTCGGGCGCATTATCATTGGCTATTGATACTGTGACATGAGCAACTCTCCAACCAAACCCACCCACCCCCGGCCACCCCCCCTCCCACTAACAGTTACCAGACATGTTTTTTTTTCTTTTATGTGTCCAACTCTGGGCATAGGCTTTACAGCCTGCTATCAAGGCCCAGCCGTCCTGCTACATACCATACACCTCTACATGTCACCACTTCGGCGCTAACACCCACCGTCCATATTGAATACATGCTAGGGATGTCATACAGGACTGGTGTATTGGTATTAGCGGGGTTATTTTTACGACATGTCGGCGGGTCTTCTGGTAGATCAGTAAAGCCTGATTTAATGAAATCAAATCCTTAAACTGTTCCCTGCCCCAGCGAGGATTCGAACCTGGGTCCCTCGGGACTGCAAGCCAACTCTCTACCGATCGAGCTACCGCCTCCCCTGAAATTGTATCAATAAAACCATTTCCTTCCAACACAACATCTTCATCTGAGCCTCACTGATGATGCAGTATACCATACGTTCTATATCAGTCATTAATGGTGTTCGTTGCTGCTGACAGTATTATAAGTATCAATGCCAGTTTCATACACAGGACAGCCAACAGTAGAGTGAGCCGCGTGGTGCTCTCTTGCCCTTGGATGTGAGGAGGGTGGAGGGAAGACGAATGAATGAGAACGAGGGAGCGGGGGTGAGAGTGGGGGTGCAACGATGCCACATATACCAACCTACTCGTCGAGCGTCGAGCCGGTCGCTGTTTTTTTGCTGGAGACTGTACACCCGGCGGCAAAAGTCCTGTCGCCTCACCCGCCTCACCGAGACCCTCGATATCCATAGACTCGAGAATGTTAGCTGTAGACACCGTGCATATTTCGGCCAACAGATGGCACACCGTGAAGTGTGTGGTGGTGAGAGTAGAATTGGCTGGGGAAGAGGAGGGGATGGAGCTGTTGGGGGGGATACAGGGGGAGTGAGGAATGAGTGAAATTTTGTGAAGTTTGATCATTATCAAATATATTTTATTATTTTTTGTGTGTGAATAGGTGCCCATCATTTAACACAGGTGGAAGCAACCCTGGATGTAATATCTGCATTCACGTAATTAAATGTCGGTGATGCTAATACGATTCTGTTGTCAGCTTCATGGGTTGGTTGCACATTCATATCGATGTGTTTTTAGTAATATTAATTTTAATTACCTTAATAATTATCATATTCGTTAAAGATGATTATGTCATTCATACAAGCAGTAATAATGACCTTGATAATAAACATTATTATATCTCTGTAGATTTATTTACATTTATATAAATGTATATGCAAATCCCAGGACAGGCATAACGTTTGGAGAAGAATACAGTATAACCAATCGCGGCAAATTGTGGTTATATTCCCTACTAATGAGTAAGTAAACCAGTGAAAAGAGAAATTATTGATTCATTATGCCAGTGTATAATGTAAATAAACAGTAATGTATAGGGTACTACACACTCGTTGGTACGAGGACCAGCCACCACAGATAATATTGATTTATTATACCAGTATGTAATGTAATATGACAGTCATAACACTCCTCAGTAGGATGACCAGCCACCACTGTAAATATTGATGTATTATACCAGCATATAATGTAAATAAATCGTCATTTACAGGGTATTGCATACAACTTAGTAGGATGAGCATCGAACACTTCATGTAGACGTTTAGGCATACTCTGAACAAGATTCTTGCATATATTAGGACGATGCTTTATTCATTCCCACACCTCAAAGGCTTTCGTTTCGATTGCTTAGCTGTTTCGTTGTTCGCCCACATCCCAGTCACGAACCACAATTGACCATTGGTTCTCAGAGGGATTAAGGTCGCACCCCTTGGCTGGCCAGTTTATTACTTCTATTTCTGGATGCTGTTCCAACCATTCCCTTACCACACTGCTGGTATGGATGAGGCTCTTATCGTGCACTAGAACGATAGGGTGTGGGTGGGGAATAGCCATACGTCTCACTGTAGGCACGAGAACATCCTCCAACACTTTTACATAATCATTGCCTGTGAATCTTCCTGACAATTTTATTAACTCCCCTGGATAAACAGCCCACAAAACCCCCAGAAATTAACACCCACTCGTCCACTCTTGGCTCTGTCCTTAATATTAACTTGATGATGCCTGGTATTCTCCCTCCTCCAGTGTTCGTGCTTCCACTGATGTAAAATACTTTTCATCAGTGAAGACAAATTTTTCCAAAAGGAGTGATCCATGCATAGATTCTCAAGCACAAATCCATGGCGACATCCCTTTTGTTGTTGTGTTAATAATTCTTTATTGGCGGGGATACGGCAATGAATATTTGCCTCGTGTATCCGCCGCCTTGCTGTGCTAGGATGGCAAGGAAGCTTAAGTTTACGGGTGTGGTGAACTGCCGATGTTAATGGCTGGTTTTCCACTGCGGTAAGGAGACGGGCATCATCGTCAGGTGTAGAAATCCGTGGCCTTCCGCTCCTTCGTTCGGTTTTCAGTGATCCCTCCTCCCGGAACCGTTTAATCCACCTTTGAACGGTCCTTTGTGATACACCAGTACGGTAGTAGCCGCAATATCTAGCGTGGGCAGACCACTTTCCCACAGTCCAATGATTCGCCCCCGTTCAGAGATGACCTCCACAGAGTTCGCTGTAACTGTAGCCATGCCTATGGGCAAGTAATCACAAATAGCATTAACATTTTTATGGCCAGCGAATTATTCTACCTCTTTATTACTCCCTAGATACGTATACTTATAAAAAGTGTAAAATAAATATTTCGATATTTTTAGCTGACATGAAAACTAATCCACCGCTGTAGTTTTCAAGAGACCATATAGAACGGCTAGAGTAAGAGAGGATGAGCACCACCCCACCTGAAAGGTAAGGTGGTATCAGCGGGACGTGAAGGTGTGACGCTCTGATCACCAGACGAACAACCAAACCACCAGGCTACCCTCGCCTACAGCTATTACATGAATAAATATAAACTACATCAATATAACATGTGACAATACAGTTGTACGGAGTTACATAAAGAATGTAAGAAGTATAGTTTGCATCTACATTACAGCGTTTATTTAACATGTCTTACTTTTTAGGGTGCTGGGATATAACTGTCCGTGTGGAAGAAGTTCACCATGACATCACTTCTTTCTCGCCGTTGATTAGGCCTATATCCAAAACTCTCAACAAGCCACTTCACCATGATTGTTTAATCGAACCACTGATTTAATGGTTGTTTCTTGCATCTAAGGCGGCCATGTCAGCAAATCACTTGATGATTGATGACCTATCAGAAATTACATGGTAAACACAGAGGAGCACTTTATCATCAGTTCTTTACGTTAGAGAGAGAGAGAGAGAGAGAGAGAGAGAGAGAGAGAGAGAGAGAGAGAGAGAGAGAGAGAGAGAGAGGAGAGAGGTTTAATTTACGGTATTTTGTGGGTTCATTCGAAAATTGCCATTAAATGTTTTCAAATGTCTGGTGGCTTGATCATGCTGTGTTCCATGTGTTACAAACGTAACAGATTACCACGTAGTTATATTTTCGGTTCATTATAAAATTATGAAACTAATGGTAGTATATGGAAATTACATTTAAATAAATTGTCCCCTCCTTCCCCCACCTTCAGACCCCCAACAGCACCAACCCCTCCTCTCCCCCATCCCGCTCCACCCTCACCACCACACACCTTGCGGTGTGCCATCTGTTGGCAGATAATATTATATGCACGTTGTCTACAGCTAATATTCTCGAGTCTATGGATATCGCGGGTCTCGGTAAGGCGGGCGAGACGACAGGACTTTTGCCGCCGGGTGTACAATGCGGTGTGTCTGGGATGTGTCTGAGAGGTTCGTCCAACGATAATGGACACTTTTTACCTCCGCCAACGAAGTTGAAAGAGGTTATGTATTCATCCACGTTTGTCTGTTTGTTTTTTTGTTTGTCCACGCAATATCTCCAAAAGTTCTCAAAGAATTTCAATGAAATTATGTGGTAGGGTGGCCCATGGCTCAAGAAAGAATTGATTAAATTTTGGGGTGGATCCGGATCCTGCACCGGCACTGGCGGGGGCATGCTCCTTCTGAGTGCTTTCTAGTTGATGTGGTTGGGTAGTGGATATGGTTGGGGTGGATGAGGCTATCAATAATATCCTTTATCTTGTTTCTGTGTTATGCTGTCGGTAAAAGTGCACACTGACTCATCCGTAAGTTCCTCCGGAAGCCTCAGAGGGAGAGAGAGAGAGAGAGAGAGAGAGAGAGAGAGAGAGACCAACCGACCGACCGACCAGATGCAAATGTTGATGAATATTCTTGTTAATGGTGCTGGAAAAAGCTGGTTCCACTCCTGCCCCGTCATATAACTCCCTCACGAAGCTACTGAATTGGGTACCAGGGAGTCGTGAGCAGTGAAAGAATTTCAGTCAAGCAGCCCCCTGAGAGGGGGATGAGACTCGTAGCAGGCGGCTTTATAGAACTTCCTTTAACAATTTATTTTAATTCTTTTGTGTTATCTGTCTTTCTAATTTTAAAATAGATCACGTAAAAATAATACAGAGGTAAGAATTGGGCTGAATAGCTAGCGTACAAGAAGAAAGTAGACTGAAAAGGCCGAGGATGAGATGAAGGGATGGAGTGGAGAGGTATATGAGAGAGGGTGGTGTGAGTTGGGAGCGTGTTAGTGAAATGGCAGGGGACAGAGTGACATGGAGGCGATTTTTTTGTGGCCACCCCGTGCGGGATTGAGGCGTCTGGCAATAGATAGATAGATAGATAGATTCAATAGCATATACAAGAATGTGTTCACGTTTCATCTACAGACATTTGTTCATAAGGAGGAAGCTTTAGTTAGCCCGTTTGATGGTCAAGAACAAGGAACCAAAAGAAATAACTTAGACGCCCCCCAAAATAAATAAATAAATAAATAAATAAATTTCATGACGGGACTCTTGTGTAGTTGGATGAAAGACGTTAGTCTGTGGCGGTAATTGCTATCGCGGTCGTTAGTTTCGCTGGTTGATAATGCGTTTGTTTCTCTACACGACCATTAGTTTCACCACTGAGGCACTTTTCTTCAGCTTCGATAAAACGTCTCAGCCTGGAGGGGTTAGAAACAGTTTCAATACGTTTTTCTTTCTCATTAGGCGATAGTTTAACGAGAAAATGTTCTTTGCCCTTCTGTAGTAACTGTTATCACGATTGTTAGTTCCGTTTTTTTTCTTTCAGTCATTCAGCAAGTTGTTAACCCTCCCAGTCCAGGAGGTAAGTTTAATATTATTATCTGGACTTAACCAATGTATCATAAAGACAAAAGTTTTGTATTGAAAGGATGAATGAAAATCAATTCTAATTTCTTGAATCTGAAGGATCTGTGCTGAGTACAGTCATCCCTTCCTGCACAGCGTCGGTAATTACCAAAGGATCATTGGTGAGTTGTTACTGTGACAGGCCCCTTCCTGTACACCACAGCACAGAGACCGGGCCAGCCTAACACCACCCCTGCACCCACAAGAGCCAGAGAAAGCTCTCTCCCTCTCCTTCACTCTTGCTCTCTTCCTCTTCTTCTCCTGCTCTCTCACTCTCCTTCTCCACTACTCTGTCCCTCTCCTTTCCAGCTCTCTCCTTTTCCTTCACTCCTGCTTTCTCTCTCTCCTTCTCCCATTCTCTGTCGCTCATCTTCTCCACTACTCTCTCCCTCTCCTTCTCTCCTGCTCTCTCCCTCTCCTTCTCCCCTACTCTCTCGCACTCCTTCACTCTTGATCTCTCTCTCTCCTTCTCCTTCTCTTTCCATTTCCTTTTTTCTTGCTCTCTCTCTTTCTCTCTTCTTTCTTCCTGCTCTCTCCCTCTCCCCACCTGAATTTCCGTCATAAAAGTCTGGTACATCAAGAAGGAATGTTTGCATATGTGATTGGGCATTCACATGTTCTGGTATACTGTGTCAGGACCTTTATGTGGCCCCACCGCATACCAGTCATCAAAACCAAATTAAAGATCGTTAATAGCCCACCAGTCACCAGCCATTTATCCCCTTCTTCACGAGGACTTTATTTCTGTTTCATTCTAGCTGGCCCAGAAAGATTTTATTCAGCTTGAAGAGGCTTTTCGGCATGGAGGGGTTATATATGGAATTTGGTAATCCTTTCATTGATACAGTAAAACACACACACACACACACACACACACACACACACACACACACACACACACACACACACACACACACAATCACTGAACCAAGTCGACTGGTGGTGGCGTGATTAAGATGAAAAATAGGTCGTCGGACTAAAGAGGTTGAATATCTGGGTCTTTATAAGGGTACTGTACCTCAGCACAGCAATGATGAAATACCAAACTGATGATTGTGAATAGCCCTCCTGCAGCCATTTAGTCCCTTCAGGACGAGAGATCTTTTTAAATTTTTTAACTCTTTACCTGATAATTACTTGCTTTATTTATTTATTTATGCATTTATTTATTTATTTATGCTAAGATCAGAAGATTTTCTCTAAAATGAAGTATGAAATTTTTGATGATAAATTTCCAACTTGCAGCCAACCAACCCTTTCTGTACGAGAGGTCTTTAGCTGCGACGTTCTTCCTGCTTTGATTTTATTACTGGAAACGTCAAACGATTTTACGTTATTTTGAAGACAGTCAGGATACCAGTAATAAAAGAAAAAGTATCACAAATCCCTCATTGCTTGGACATCTATTTATATAGTATTCGAAGTCTTCCAGACGATTTTACTTAGCTGAGGAGAGACTTTCCTGAGTTGGATGGGTTTGATATAGCCATAATGAGCCCCTTCACTACTAGGAGACTCTTCAAAACAAAATAATTTCGCCAGAAGGTGACATTAATATAAAAAGGGTTACTGTGTTGAATGAGTGAACCCTTTGGATGCTAATCCCCTACTTTTCATTTCACTCTGGTTTACTTCAGACGAGTTTATTATCCTCCAAGATATATGCAGAAAATCAGTAATGTTAAAAATTGTCACGATTAACTTTTTGGTCAAGAAAAAAAGAATGTCGTGTTTTATCACCTCACGAACTTATTCGGGTCATAGAATTTACTCCAGCCATAGTTTTGTGTTGAAGATTAATGCCTGGAGATTGCAAGAGTTGTTATTTAAAAAAATACATTGTACAGAAAGAGTGAGTGGAGATTGTTCAACCACTTAGGTCCTTTATATTATTGATGCTTCAGAGAGACTATTTTATTCAGCATGGGATTAAGCATTGGGTATTAAAGGGATTACAAACCGTCTCCCTTAACATCTAGCATACTTTGAATTTTTTTATTAATTTTTTGCTACCATCACATACCTTTGCCCAACTCAGGCGAGACGTGTAGGAGTGACGGGGTTAAGTTCTGTGCTTGCCCTCTGTATTGTACGATCAAGGACAAAAAATTATCTTTCATCACCATCAACACAGCTAGACCTTTCCACTTTACCTTACCCTCACCAACATTCCCCTTCACTTCCCTCCCAACACCCTACCTCACCTTATTCCCACCCCCTTCACTATCACCACCATTTTTACAGCACTGTCTCCTCTTTCCTCCCAGTTTTATGCTTCTTCCTCATCCCCCATCACTTCTGCCTCCCCTTCCAAACCCCATCACTTTTGCCTCCCCCTCCTGACCATCCAACATCCTCCCACTAACCCACCACCCACAGCTCACACCAGACTCCACTCCTAATCACCGAAGCCGGTATTACCCTATCACCTCTGCCTCCATCCCCGCCATACCCTCAGAAGATAATACCTCTCCACCACCTCTTTCCCCCCTCCCTCTCGTACCAATACCACCCCTTCCCCCATCACCCCACCACCTCTGCCTTACCAGGCCTCCTGCCCCCTTCTCCCAACAAGTACCGCCCTATTAACTCTGCCTGCTGTAACAGGGTTTCCCGGGCGAAGAGTACCGTATGCCAAAATCCGTCGCTAGATTTCTCCTTTATTCTGACTAGATGGAACACGGTTGCGCCCTGGGTGATGCCCTGGTTAGATCTGAACTCAGAGCCAGCGCGCCCTATGCCCTAACTTCAAAGACAAAATCAGCAAAATCTAGGGAAGTGGCGAGACCTAGCACAGTAAATAAGGTCACGTATAACTTTCACTCAGTTATGTATAATTATACAAGGTTATATATGACCTGCACTAATATTTACATTTACATAAGAATTATGTAATGTCCAGCTTATGAGAAATAATTAGTAACAATTTCCTAGGGGTAATTAAAAGTTGTCTCATGACACAATGGGGAAATACATAGATAAGGAGTCCAGTTACCTCGGGGATGAAGAAATAATTGAATATAAGACTAAGAATGTGATAAATAAACAATGCACAATACCTATAATAACCATACATGAATAAAACAATGGATATTGTAAAATAAAGAAGGTACAATGGTGCAATGTAATTAGTTGCTTTTTACAATTGGTTATACATAGTTGGTTTAGATGAGAGAATATAATATTCATTATACAAACACATGGCCATGGTAAATATACAATAAAATAAGGGTTATAACTGGTATGAGTGAGGTACAAATTATTAATCACAATCACTGCTTATTGAAATCATAGGGGAATTAAGTAATATTTAAAAAAAGTAAAAATGATGATAATAAAAAGCAGGCAGGTATGATATATACAAAGTAATAATGTCAAAAGTTAAGTGAAACAAATAGTAATATGCATATCTGACTATGTACAGTGTCTTCAAAAACAGTGTTCTCAAAAGCATATCATGACATCAGAAGTGAAGCTCGTCCTGTAGGAAGCTCATATTGATACATGTGACAGTAATGCAATACGATTCCAACAATTAGCAGGAATTAAATAGATACTGAGGCTGGATGATGAGGCGACATGGAGGTGATTTGTTTATGGCTACCCATTACTGAACTGAGACGTCTGGCAACAGACAGAGATAGAGTTGAATAGAAATGAAGGTACATAGTAACACAATAAGAATCATTAGCATGAATTAAATGGACAGGGACGAGAGACAGTTGATAAAGATAATATTTACTTAATGTGCATACATAAGAGGATATCATATTGATATATGTTACACTGACGAATAATTAAATTACATAACAGCAGGTGATACAGGAATTACAGTAGTATCGTGAGAGAGTACCAGCCTAGAACAACCGAATAATGTTTACATAATTAGGTGTCCACTCGTCTTGACACATCAAGAGTGGAGTGTACGTTGGTTTTGTTTCTGTTAATATAGTCTCACTGAACTTTTACTCCTGTCTAATATCAGTTACAAGCTCCTCTCACTTTCACAAAAATCTTTCTCAGAATTTATTCTACACATTTCCGGGTCGTATCGACAGACATTTTAAGAATTTCTTAATATTTCTTAACACCATTTTCTTGTTTATGTATTTCGTATGCACCTTAATATCACCTGACATGTTATACTGAAAGCTGTTCGCACTGTTTTGCAATCTTATGTGCTAACTTAAATTCATGGGATATTTTTTTTCCCATGCTAGTAACATAACAGTTGAGAGAAAAAAGTTATGATGAATAAAAATCGTTGCAGAGTAAGTGCAACAAGAGGAAATACATATTAAGTGAGGGTTCACAGAGAAAATGACAAAGGAAATTAGATATTTGGACTCCCGTATACAGTATATACAAGGAATAATTGTAGTAGAGAAGATATTAAAGAAAAATTTGGGAGAAGAATGAAGGTTAGACAAATACGAATGCAAGAGATCAAACGATCGTATAGCCAAATGGCATGTAGTCGTAAAGCAGGAAAAGGAATTTAGAGTACAAGAAAAGTGTATTAAGGGTGTCACTGCGAGGAACAGAGCGAGGAATTAAGTGGAGGGGATGGAAATGACTGCAGAACGAACAGGAATATGATAGTAGTGAAAAGAAAAAAAAATTACTTCTAGTACAAGATAGTATACTCTTGGGACAAAAGAGCAAAGAAGTAGAATTAAGATTCAAGTGAGAGTGAGCTCATTGTAAACTTAAATTAATCTTGACATTGGGACAAGGTCAATACTGTGGTAACATGACAGTTGATATTTTGTTTGCTTGTAACATACATTGTTGGAGAGTGATATACACTATTTCTGTGATAACACTGAATTTATCATTTCCTTAAGACATTCAAATTGCATAATTGCATACATGTTTCACTCATATACGTAGCAATATTACCTAGTAACAGGTGTAACAACTTGTAATAACAATTGCTATACTTAACAAAGATGTATTATATGGATTAATACTACCTAGTTATAAGAAAGTAATAACGTATGAAATAAGGCTTTTTATCACCCGAAGACGGGCACTGGACAGCCAATACTAATTAAGGTTGTCTACACTCAGCACAATGTCTTTCTTGTAAAATGTTAAATTAATGGCCAAGTCAAAGAGCTGATCATGAAGAGGTCATGGTTGTGACTATATGGCACCGATGATGTTGCTGGGGTGACATGCAAGAAACTGGAGATCTGTGCGCAAAACATAACTTTGAATGATAGACATTAACAGCAGGGGAGGGTTGCAGTGTCTTAGAATGATAAAGGATGGAGTGTCAGAAGAAGGAATGGGAGAAAAAGGCACATTTCCAGGTTGAGAAGATGAAGCATTTCCAAGTGACTCCTCCATCACTATGCCCCTCAGGGCACACTTAAGGTCATCTGTATGCACCCATTTATATCAGTGCTAGACAGAGCCTTTATTTCAAATTTTTTGCCCCTACTAGAGATGACACAGAAAGGACCCAGGAATTTACCGTCAAGTTTTGCACGCTCGTGGTCCAAGACAAATACTAAAACATCTACTTAGATGGTAACATCTGAGGCACCTGAGAGTTGTTTACGTACCATGTCTGCATCTGAGAGGGTCAAATTATCCTGAATGTACTTACGATTTTTCTGAAAATTTGAGAGATGAATTCTGACAAAATCGACATGATTGTAGACCGAATCAGACCCAGACTGTAATAAAGAATAAAGTAACCTTTTGGTAAAGGCTTAGATGACAAATAATGGAATTTCACCAACTGACTTATTCAGTGCTCCATTAACCAACACAGCTACCTACCGAATCCACTAATCCCAAGTGGAACTCTGATCACATACCATGTGGCATGCCGAGTGGGCATTCTAAGACTTTCTGATTCTGGCTCTCCATGGGCCATTAGAGGCTGGATGGTGGGCGACAACATTACATATACCGATTCAATAGCGATGGCAAGTTTCTTCCAGCAAATAATTGTTGATCTCTGACCTGTCATCGGTTAGAATTACTTCTGGAGCTCTGAAAGGACAAATAGCTGAATTAACCAAAGCACGGGCAACAGTACTAGCAGATTTGTCATGCAGTGGAACCAATACTACGAACAGGGAGAAATGATCAGCTACCACTAATAGATAGACAAAGCCAGAGTCTTTACGTGGTAATTTCAGAAGATCAAGGAAGACAGTTAGCCAAGACCTTGACGGTACAGGGTATTGTAATATGGATGCAGGCCGACCAGTAGTTTCTTTATTACAGACACAAAATAGACGTATATCACAATGAGCTTCTACATCCTTACACTTAGTGGGCCAGTAATATGAAAGACACCTGTCCTAAACATCTGTCCTTAGCCGGGTGTAATGCATGAGGGGTGTCATGGATTAAAGGGAGGGCAGCAGGAATTAAGTCTGTTGGAATGACTAGTTGCCTAAGTTTGCGATGAGGCACTTCACTACCTGTGGGTACTGTCCTTTTGTAGATTAAGTCATTAACCCCCCCCCGCACTCATGGCCTCATATGAGGCGATATGCAGGTGTTACGTCCCCAGCTGTCCTCACTCTTCAAGCACGCTGCAATAGTTAGGTACAGCAAGAAATTCGTTCGGCCTGCAACTCCTCATTCCCGGGCCAGCTGGATAGTAACATGAAATATCTCCACCACAAATACTCTATCATCCATCACACCATCAATGATAATGAAATAGTATACTACACTATTTACATATATTTACAAATAAATACACTGATACTCAAATAAAGAAAATACTTAGATCACTTATGCTATATCCCCAGAATGATCTTCTCAAAACCAAATGACACTCAATAATAACCATAATATCTCAAAATGATTAACCACACAAATGCTCCACAATGGTTCACACAATAATAATCTCCACAATAACAAGTACACCACCACGTGCACCATAAGCTATCTTGTAGCCACCCACACCACGCTCTCTCTCCCCAACACCTGTATATTCTCCTCCCACAAATAATACTCATTAATACATTCACATAATTATTTCTCCACTTCCCTTGTATAACACCTCACACTGTGTGACCACGCTGCTCTCCCAAAATCACCACGTGTCTCCTCCAACACGCCCACCTGAGCAGAAACCCAGAACAGCCCCTCACACACCGCTAGCCACCGAGAGAGAGAAGCCATACGGTTTCTCCTTGTACGTACACAACATATCGCTCACTAATGGGATCACAATACAACATAACCTTACATGTTAACCCTTAACAACTTCACAAATATTAATTCATTTCTACATTCTCCAAAGATAAACTCCAACAAAATATAAAATCACATTATACAATAATAAACATAATATTCATTACATTCATGATACACAACAAAAGAAAACGTACTGTATAAAAAAAAGGGATAACTCCTCGTAACAGCAGGCCACACCTGGCCACACTGATAGCCTTATATGAGGTGATGGGTCTTGGCACCATAATTTGAAGCATGAGGAAGCGTCAGTGGTTTCCATGGGAACGTTGAATCTCCCTCTACACATCAGAGCTATTGCCAAACCCTGCCATACTGCAGTTGCCAAATACAACATATTTAGTAATCTAGTTAAGGAGGCCACCCCTGGCCATGCTGATCGCCTCATATGAGGCGATGGGTCTCCGTGCCGTAATTTCAAGCACGAGGGAGCGTCAGTAGTTTCCATGGGAACTTTGATTCTCCCTCTACACCATCAGAGCTGTTGCCAAACCCTGCCATACCTCAGTTGCCAAATACCACATATTTAATAATTCAGTTCTCGTCTGTAGTCCAGAAGTGGAAGATTCATGCTCATCTACCTCCCATGGTGCTGGCGACTTATCGCCACCCGCACACCCACCCAAGAGATATAAATTACAAACAGACGAGGGTGATGAACAATTCGGGCTCAGAAACACTTGATCTGATGACAAAAAATCAACTTATTGATAAAATAAAACGTCCGAAAAAATGACTCAGGGGAGGTAATCAGGTTGATAAGAATTAGTGGGGGGAGGGGGGTTAAAGAAGAAGAAATCAGACACAGGAACTGGTAACTTTGGCAAGGATGAATCATCACCATACTCAAGAAAGCATATGAACTGAGACAATGGAGGGTCAACACACTGGAACACATGGAAAGTATCATAATCAAATGCCAAATTTACATCACAAGCGGTCAAGACTGTGGCAACATAACGAGAGATATCATCTACGACAACATTTGACTTTCCAGGATCGTATTCAAATGTTGGATTATAGTCATTAACAATAACTCACCAAGGTGCAAGGTGACCAGTAAAATAATGTACTCGAAACAGGTAGCAAAGAGGAAGATGGTCTGTCTGAATATGAACAGAGTACCTGTAAATTATGTTGCAGAAATGTTATAGGGACAAGACCACAGTGAGTGCTTCCCAGTGAGTTATGCCGTAATTATTTCTCTGCGGAGTTTAATATTCGGCTTGTATAGGCAACGACACGTATCTTGCCTTCGGGATTATGTTGCATGAGAACCGCACCTAGGCCCACTCTGGAAGTATCTGTGCGTAGTAAGAATGGTTTGGAATAATCAGGGAATGCCAAGACAAGAACTCATGCATGAGCAGTTTTCAGGGCGGTAAATGCGGTAGCTTGTTGATCTGACCACAGAAAGGCTCGTCCTTCTTCAACAGTCTAATCAACTGTGAAGCAATTTGGGCATACCCCTTGATAAAACGAGAATAGTGGCCACTAAGACCGAAGAAACTACATACTGCATCTGTGCTGGTAGGAGTAGGAAATTGGTTACTGCAATTACCTTCTCGTCCGATGTATGTATGCCGAGAGCATCGGCAACATGTTCTTGGAATTTCAGCTTCATATGTAAGAAATGACACTATGACAGCTTGATTTTAAGCCCAGCTTGTTTGAACCCTGTGAATACTTCTACCAATATCTCTAAGCGTTCAGGAACAGAGTAACTAGCGATAATGACATCATCATGATAAGCAAAGACTGAATGACCTATCATGCTCGTGAAAACTGTATGAATTAATTGCATGAACGCCGATGGGGCATTTCTTAACCCGAGGAATCCCATCGACGTATGGGTACGTCACGACATTTTGTCACAGCTACACCCATCGACGTACCAGTACGTCGCGCAATTGCAAGGGTCATAATTTGCACAATTTTCAAGTTTCATGGGTGATTTTTGGTAGGCTTATGTGGGAGATATTCCTCTACCTGCTGTCAAGAGGGGATACTGCCTGACCCCACCTAACCCCTCCTCTCCCCCTCCCCCTTTCCCCTCCACACTGGGCAATTCACCTGTTAGCAGTAGCCTGGCCAGTAAAGGTATGTTGCCCCACGGTCTCTCCAATGACGAAATTCACGATGAAAGTGATTCCTGAGGTAGAGGACAAAGAAATAAAGAAGCTAGAGCAAGAAACAAACAAAAGTGATGTGGGAATGTCATAAAGGAAGGTGCCATATGTGGATGTGTTTGGTGACTGAACTTTGCTTCTATTGCCTATATAAATGTGTGAAAAACAATATAGTCTTGTACTACACATAAATTCGCACCAAATACATAAATAAATACGTAATTTAAAGTGGCTTGAATTAGTTAACCCTTCCATAGTTCGTTTTCTTTAGCCAGGTACCCTGAAAAAGAAGGAAAACGTGAGGTTGAATGACACCTATATTAACATTTTTAAGGTGAGGATTGTGATTTCTCTATGAATTGTCGATGTTTCTCACCAAAGCGAAGGTTTGAGCAAAAAAAAAAAAAAAATCCGAAAATGCTCCGGACTGGGGGGTATCGGAGGGGGGAAAATGGTCAGGATTTGACGGGTTAAACCCAACGGAAGTCTACAGACTTGATAATGACTGGACAGGGTGCTGAAGGCCGTAAGTGGACAAGATGATTCCTCCATTTCCATTTGCCAGTAACCACTCAACAAATCCAACGAGGAAAACACACAATTATTTCCTCCCAGGCCAATAGATCAGCTAGCACCTTAATTGGGAACCTATCCTGAACAGTCCAGGCACTGACGCGGCGGTTGTCTATAACTGGCTGTAACTCACCACCTCTCTTTAGTATGAGGAGTAAAAGACTTTCACAGACTGTCAGAGTGTTCAAAAACGTCAGATTCCAACACCTCGAATGAGACGATCAGCCTGTGGACGTTGACTACCGTATGAGGTAAGCAATAGGCAGGGACATATGCAGGTTGAGCATCAGACTGCATATTTTAGAAGAGCAGTTTTGCCCATGTTCTCACCGGGCAGAGCTACAACTTCGCGGTAGTCTTGCATAAGATCAAGCAACCGACTTTTGTACTCAGGGTAATCACCCCGTTTTACATGAGACTCAAGATTAATTGGGGTAGTATTGTCACTAGAATGAACTGAGCACACCTCTGAGACAGGGACTGGCATACACATATGGCCGCTGGGTATACCAAAAAATCACCAATCTCTGTCCCAATATGCAGCTTAAGTGGGGCTTTAACAATGCTGGTAGCTACAAATTGCATAAGCCGTCATGTGACAACGAGCACATTGCAAACTCGTAACTCAGGCCCATAACACAACAGGTCTCAGGCTGAGAAATAGCAGTTACACCGCTAGGTGACCCCAAAATCCTCAGGGAAACTTTATTATACACAATGGGGGGCTAAACCATGCACAGTTTTATCACCACTCAGTTGGTTGTCGAGGAATGCATAAGGTCTTTTAGTGACAATGAGGTAGGTAATGACGAGTTCAGTGACGTCTCAGTGCCACAGGATGGCTCACAAGGATGATCTATTTCAGAATTAGGGCAAGAATCTGATGAGTACAGTAAATCAGTAATGAAATCAGGTATGTCAGGAATGGAATCAGACAGATCAGAGGATGATGAAAGAGACGGTAACTGAATCATCTTGTGACTGAGAAAAGGAGATTGTGACACTTGGTACAAACCAGCCTTGAATAGTAACGCCCCCACGTGCAGGTAATACATTGACATGTTCGTCTGCCATGGTTTGTACACGTAGTAAAACTTCAGCAGGACAGCTAATCCAGGGCGTGACACAGAAATCAGCAATGAATGGATCTGCTGAATCATGTAGAGAAATTTAAAGCTGAGTTTTGCTTTTGATGCCTAAATGAATTATGATCCATCTCCGGTACATAGATGGCGATCCTACTCAGGGGCAGTTCCTTGTGTTAGGTAACTGCTATGCTGGGGGTTATAGAAGGTTGTGCTGTTCTTCCCTCGAATACTATCATGCCAAGTGTTATGCTACGTATTTGTAGGCTGGTTTCTCGTCCCTCAAATATGCAGGCTACAGCGGGTCCCTATTCTTGGCACTTCTAAGGAAAGGACTGGACACAAACACAAGGCAGTACCTGTTACACACATGTATTACAAATATCTTTCCAGAAACAATGATACACAAATTAACATACATTAGATGCTGGGTTGGTGATGATGATGATGATGATGAGATTCGCCACACGGGTGTGGCACGGGCTGGATTAGGGATGGGTTTTTTTACTTGACTGGAAGTCTGTCTCTTTACCGGCTTAGGGAAATTATGGTAGTATTCACCCAGCACTTATTGCACTTAGATTACACTTACAATTCAAGACACAGGAAAACACTTGCTACAATTTCCCTTGTGAGTATAGCACTGGACGGCACTGAAACACTAGTATAATTTACGTTAACACCTGGTGTCGATAGACACTCACCTGGGCAGCCGCCTACCTCGACTGGAGTCTACCGCACTACGATACACTGTGAGGGGAGACTGAGGTAATTCCGTAGTGTTTCCCGTGCGCGCCTCTACACTGGGGAGGGGGGGGGGGTTACACGAACAAGGGAATGGCACGATTAATATGATATTGTTGTTCTGTAACGCGATTAATATGATATTGTTGTTCTGTTGGTCACTGTGGCGTTTCTAGTGTGCCGGTACACCGGAGAGGGGTAAATTGTAATGGGCCAAGGGAATGGCACAATCTATATGATATTATTGTTCTGTGGGCCACTGGAGTATATCATTCACTGAGGGGGTTTCACGGGACTCCACTCGAGGTATATGCTAAGCCAGGAGGACAAACGTGCTCGTCAGATCTTACGCTCGGGGTTCCTGGTCGATTTATCACTATGACACACTATAAGTAATCACTAATATACACGTACTTTCTGGGTTTAAAACAGCACACACTATGTAGGTCCTCTTGATACACTTTCACTGAAGGGCCATTGGTAAGTTCCTCTATCAGGAGGAACAACAGAATAGCACGCCCGTGTTGAGGCCCCACACATAGATGGGGGGGAGGGGCTAGGGGCTCGGCCCGAAGAGAGCCAGGAGACGGGCCTGACGTCGAATCCAGGAGGGACTCGGAGTGGTCTCACCAGCAGGTAAGTCGCGCCCTGGTGTTCGGGGCAACTCCCGGGGTGACTGGGGACCCAGGGCACAGGAACCCAGGGTGGCTGAACTGCGGCAATGGCTGGAGGGTGGAGTCGCCGTCAGGATCTCCGCTAGGGAACCTCGTGCTAGGGGAGTGGTGGACCGGTCTGGTCATCAGCTACCACGTCTGCTAGGACTCTGCCTCTGCTGCTGCTCACACGGGAGGACTAGCAGGGAACCAAGACCTTGGATGAGGCCTTGCCACGGCTCGGGGGACTGGTCCTCTCGGGCTACAGGATCTCCTGTGGAAGAGAAGCAGACGATGGCCGGCTCACACTCTGGCCTGACTTGACTAGTGGCCAACGCCGTAGCGGTACAGGAGACTGCAGCTTCAGAGCTCTTAATGGCCTGCTCTGCCTCTGGCTGGACGTGACTAGTGGCCAATGTTGTAGTGACACAGGGGGTTGTAGCTCTGGTGCGGCTAGGGGCCTGTACAATGGAGCGAAGAGGACTAGCAGCAGAGAGATGGACAATGGCCGATCCTGCCTCAAACCCAGTGCGGCTTGTAGCCGATACTGCGGTGCTGTTCCGGGGGGCACAGCTACAGGAAGCAGATGCCTGTTGCCCTGCCCTGCCTGACCGACACGGCTTATGGCCTGTGTCGCGGCCCTGTAGCGGGGATGCAACTGGGGAATGGACTGAGGCCGGTTCTGCCCTGTACCCGGTATGACAAAGGCCAGTACCGCGATGTTGTGTGGAGTTGTAAACTCCAACCCTTACCTGGCAAGTGAATTTCTGGCCGGAGACTAGGTGATGACGACTGCTACCTTTCCGGGGCATCAGTTGGGAGCAAGAGGGGCGCTGGGGAAAGGTACAGGTGTGCTGTTCCTGTTTGGAGCCGCTCGGTGTTAGTAGCGGGCCCCCGGTAGTACCTGGGGGGTTGGGGGGGTTGGCTCTGGCCGTTGCGTCTTCTGCGGCTCCTGTCTATATTTCACCACCCTCTCCTGTGAAAAAGTCATAACCCCGTGACTGGAGGTGGTATAGATTGGTGTTGGATGTCTGGTGGTAGGGTTGAAGGTGATATAGGAAGGTGGTCCAATGGTCTGTTGGTATGTTGGACTGTAGGTGGTGCGAGAAGGCGACGCAAAGGGTGGGTGGGTGGTTCGCCTGTTGGAGGAGTCGCAGTAGGTGGAGCGTACGTTTGGCGTGTTGGAGTCGCCCGAAGGTCGGGATCCAGGTGATCCGTGTGATGCGCATGGTGGTGGTGGTGGTGGTGGTGGTTTGGAGGCAATTGCTGGCCAAGGGCAGCCCGGCGCGGTTTATACGGCCGGCTGAGTGTGGGGGTGGTGTTCCCTTGGGAGTGCAGCTGGGTGGGTTTCGCCATGCGAGGCAGGAAGTAGGGATGGTGATGGAGGTGGCATTTGGGGGTGGTGTAGGCGGTTGGCTATCGGAGGGTGACGGGGTGGGCGTAGGTATGGAGATGTAACGGGTGGGCAGGCATGAGACACAACCGGAACGGGTGGTGGTGGTGGTTAGTCGGGGAGTGAGCAGTGATGGGGAATGGGGAGGGGGACTGGGGACGGGCGGAGCGGGAGACAGTGTAGTGCGATTGGCTGTCGCGGGAGATGGGGAGGGGGCTAGGTTGGAAGTGGAGCGCGTGGTGGTTGGTGCGGGAATTTTCGTGGGGGAAGGCTGAGCACGTGGTGTGGTTGGTGTGGTGATAGCTGGGTAGCGTGGTGGTGGTGGTGGTGTTGTGTGTGGGAGCGGTGCAGGAGTTTTGGGTGGCGAGGGGGTGCTGGAGACTGGCAGGGATGGTGTTGGGGAGTAGTAAGGGAATGGCTCGTCGTGGGAAGTTGAGGTTGTTGGTTTGGCTCGAGTAGTTGGTGAGGGGATGCGGGGGTGCTAGAGTCTTTGGAGGGGCGGATGTGGTGATATCTGTAGGTGCGGGTGGCCCTGTCATAGTCGATGGTGACCTGGAAGGGGTTGAGGACTCTAGTGATGGTAAGGGGTCCAATGAAACGGGGTGCAATTTTGTTGGGCGTGGAGAGGCAGGTGACGAAGACCTTATCGTCGGTTTATAAGGGTTGGTGGGGGAAGTATCGGTTTGGGTGTCTTGGTGCGTGAGCAGGTGCTGCAATCGATGTTTTAGGTGCTGCAGGTGGTCGATGGTTGGAGAAGGAGTGGGGGGTTGGAGGTGCTGTCGGAGAGGGAGGAGGAGTGGTGCCTCACTGAAAACACGCTCGAGGGGGATGATGCCGTTGTCACGGGGGCAGGTGTTGATTCTCCACTGGATGATTTTGACATGCGCCGGCCATTCTTGATCTTGGGTGTCTTGGATGCGGGTCCTGATCTGATTCAGCAGGGCACGGTGACTCCTTTAACATACCCCATTTCCTTGGGGCCAGTAGGGGGAAGAGCGGGAAACGGAGAATCCGAAGAGGGCGGATAGTTCCTTTCATATTTGCCCTGTGAATTCTGGGGCATTATCAGAGTGAATGGCCTGGGGAATGTCAAAGTATGGGAAGACGTGGCATGTGAGGGCATCGGCTATGGCGACAGCGGTGTGTTCCTTAGCCGGACAAGCGATCAGGAATCTGGAGTAGACGTCAATGAACGTTATGATGTATTTGTAGCCGGATCTAGGTGGTAAGGGTCCGACGACGTCGACAGACAATAACTGCCAAGGTTTGTGGGCAGAGATTTTTCTGGCAGGACCCGCGGAACGGGTGATGTCCTTTCCCAGGCAGCACGCCCGATATGCCTGGGTGACACGCTGGGCGAGAGTCGTAGGGTTGGGGGCTCAGTAGAGGTCGTTGAAAACCTGGGTCAATTTTTTTGAACCCAGGTGAATCCCATTGTTTGAGTGGAGGTGGGTGAGGATGTCTATCACGGAGTCTGGATCCAGGACGGGGTGGCTCGATGATGTGAAAAGTTGGTCTCCTTGCATGTGAAATTTCAGAAACAGGTGTGGAGGGATCCAGGGGGGACGGTCTTGGTCCTGCCTGCACCGGATCAGCTTGGACTAGGGGAGTACTGTAGAGATTGTACCGGCAGGCGGGAGAGGGCATCGGCGTTGGTATGCAACTTCCCGGGTCAGTAAGCAATCTCGTAGTCAAACTCCTAGAGTGCTTCGCGCCAGCGAAGGAGCTGGGCATTCTGAGTGGCTGATTGCCGAAGCCACTGAAGGGACTGGTGGTCCGTGATTACAGTGACCCTGGTGTCGGATAGGTAGTCCCTGAAGTAGTCGAGGGCCCAAACGATACCCAGACACTCACGCTTATTTGCAGCGTAGTTTCGTTCAGCTGGGTTTAGGGTGCGGCTGGTGCAGGCTATGATGTGCTCGCACCCTTCCTGGACCTGGGCTAAGACAGCGCCTATGGCTACCAGCGAGACGTCGGTGTATAATCTGAAGGGAAGGTAGTAGTTCGGGAACGCGACGATGGGAGCGGAGATGAGTTTTTCCTTCAAGGTGTGGAATGCAGTTACCCGGTCGTTGCTCCAAAGAAAGGGTTCACCTTTCTTAGTTAGGTCATGTAGGGGCTTGGCTATGTCAGCGAATCCTTTGATGAACCACTGGTAATACGACGCAAGTCCCAGGAAAGTGCAGACTTGGTGGACG
The DNA here is from genome assembly GCA_018397915.1 of Birgus latro. Taxonomy (NCBI): domain Eukaryota; kingdom Metazoa; phylum Arthropoda; class Malacostraca; order Decapoda; family Coenobitidae; genus Birgus; species Birgus latro. Next base: position 21,745 of record JAGKTI010012500.1, read on the forward strand.
TCCTGTGGGAGGGGTTGGTCGGCGATGGCCTTTAGCTTGTCGGGGTCTGGAGAGATGCCTTTCCAAGAGACAATGGTTCCTAGGAAGGCGACAGAGCAGGCGGCCAGGACACACTTGGTGGGCTTGAGTTTCAGTCCGGCCTGACGTATATGTTGGAACACCTGCCGGAGGCGGTGCAGGTGATTGGCTCACGTCTTGCTGAAAATGATTATGTCATCTAGATACGCCAGGCAGACTTCCGAGATTAGGCCGCTGAGGACGGACTCCATGAGGCGAGAGAAGGTGGCCGGGGCATTGCATAGCCCGAACAGAAGAACATTGGACTGATAATGCTTCCCATTACTTGTGGAAAAGGCCGTTTTCTCTTGATCTCGGGGGTGGACGGGAACCTGCCAGTATCCTGACTGGAGGTCCAGTGTGGAGAACCAGGTGGAGCCGTGCAGGGAGTCCAGGGAGTCGTCTATGCAGGGGAAGGGAGTGGCATCCTTGATGGTGATGTCGTTTAGGCAGCGGTAATCTGTACAGAATCGTAAGGTGCCGTCTTTTTTCCGGACGAGGACGACGGGGGAAGACCAGGGGCTGGTGGAAGGTGTGATGATGTCAGTGTCCAGCATTTCATGGACCTGTCTGTCTTCTTCGGCCTGTTGGTGGGAATTCTTCTGGCGGGAGGGTTGCCGAATAGGGGGCCCGGTGGTGTAAATCTCGTGAGCCAGTTATGTCGTATGTCCCAGATCGGTGGGCCCCATAGAAAACAGGCCTTGATATTCAAGCAGTAGATGGTGTAGGGTCTCTGCTTGATGGGGGGACAGGTGATCGGGTAAAGGGGGAAGGGGGAAGGGGTTTGAACTTAGGGGCGGGGCGTTGCATGGCTCAGCCGCCTCTAGGTCGTTGATCGGGAGTCCTCTTGGCAGGGTTAGAGGTATGGCCGCCAGGTTTGCCACTTTGATGGCGTTGAGGTGTGGCGGGAGGAAGGTCGGCAACATCAGGCAGGCGGAGAGTGGCCCTGCGGGGACGTTTGGAGAGAAGAGGGAATGGGTCCCCGTGGGCTTATTGATCTGCAGGCAAGCTTCGTAGTGGGGGGGAATAGTGAGGGTGAACACGACGGTCGCAGGAAAAGTGGGGTAAGGAGGAGCTGGGGCACAAGAAGGGGGAGGAGGAGGAGGGTCACTTAAGGGAGGGGGGTGGGGCGTCGTCTTGCTGCGGGCACGTGCAGAGGGCTGGGGGCTGTTGAGAGGGCGGCTGGAAATGGAGTCATCTCCCGTGGCAGTCAATGTGAGTGTGCAACTTTTGGAGCAGGTCCAACCCCAAGTAGCCATCGTAAGCATGGCAGGACGAGTTGAAAACAATGAAGGGATGGTAAGTGGAGGCTGGTTGGTGAGTCTTGGTTTGTAGGGCCCAGGTCTCCCCACAGATAGGCAAGGGGCCTTCCCCCGAGTCTATTAGTCGGGCTGAAGTGGGGAAAAGGGGGCCGAAAGCCTTCCTATGGCGGGAGTAGAAATGTGTGTACAGGCAGGATCTGGCGGCTCCCGTGTCTACCAGAAATCTTGCCTTGACCCCCTGTAGCCTCATTTTGTCGTAGACCGAGGGTTGGTACTTTGTCGTGGTGGCCCTCGCCACCTTGGGGTGGTGCAGGGGCGGTCCTAAAAATCCAACGTCAGCTCTAGGGCCGTGCCGGTGTTAGCATTGCCTGGCTCGCAGCTGGGGTCAGGTTCCTCAACGAGGGGGGGGCCGAAGTTAGCAGGATATTCCTCTACAGCCAGCATTTGGTGGTGCCCCAGGGGATTAGGTCTTGTTCTGCATGCCGCCTTCAGATGCTCACGTATGTTGTGAAGTGGGCAGCAGCTATTACAGGCTGTGAATTCCCATGGGTTGATTGTGATGAGGTTGGTATTTTCCTTTTGTGGTGGCCGTTTCTTGGTAGGGCGGGCTCTTGGGAGAGCCAGGGCAGGGACGCCTGGTGTCAGGGCTGGATGGGGTTGGGGTGGTAGAGGGAAATTTTTCGTGGGGAACCGGCTAACGACCCCGATGCGTTGTGTGTCAGGGCGTGCTGCGAGGAGGCAGTGAATGAGTTGGACATCACGGTCCAAATTTCCTGCCGGGTCATGTATAGTGAAATGTTGTTTCACTGTGCCCGGAAGGACTCTAAGGAGGGTGTTGAATAAGTGCTCATCCCGGGCCTCTATGTCGGCATCCGGGTACGCGGTAGTGACGAGTCTCCAACCTTGGATCATGTGTTATCCGTCACCATCATATTTCAAGGCGTCGAGTTGTGACATCGTGACAACTTTCCCTAATGATGGGGTAATAGCCTCTTTTACAATTTTTGTAAATCTGGCCCATGTGAGATCTGGGGCTATTTTTGGTGCTATACTAGCTATCGCCTTTCCAAGGTGAGGAAGAGTGACAGCTATTTTCTGTGTATCATTATCAAACCCAATGCCTAGTAATGGCTTGACCATATCCAAGTACAAAGTGATGTCGCATTGTTCTGGATCGAATTTTGGTAGGGGTACATGTGTTTTAGCTGCCATTTTGATAATTTTTTTCTTCCAGTCCTTCTTTCCACCGTCCGGGTCAAGAACGACCGCTGGCCACCAGTGTTATGCTACGTATTTGTGGGCCGGTTTCTTGTCCCTCAGATACGCAGGCTACAGTGGGTCCCTATTCTCGACCGGGTTGGCACTTGTAAGGAAAGAACTGGACACAAACACAAGGCAGTAACTGTTACACACATGTATTACAAATATCTTTCTAGAAACAATGGTACACAAATTAACATACATTAGATGCTGGGTTGGCTGGGGAT
>JAGKTI010012501.1:0-24549 GCA_018397915.1 Birgus latro
GGTACTACTGTGGAAGATTCTGTTGGGTTGATAGGTGTAGGAACTGAGTCTTTGATGCATTTAAAAACAAGATTGCTTTTACCCCACTCAGAGATACGAGCCAAGTCAGACATTAGGTGTGCCATAGCCTCATCCTTTGTTTGTTGAAGTAATTGCTGAGATGGACGTTGCTGGAACCGAATGGAAAGGTGAAGGGTGGAATCATCAGTGTATGAGCGGATAAGGTATTATGTATAGTTTAGAAGATCTTTGATGAATAAGAAAAAGAGATATGGTGATAGGACAAAGTCCTGAGGAACTAGAAGAATGGTGGCCGTCTGCAACAGCAGCTATAGAACGACCAGAAAGGACGCAATAGATGAAGGCACAGATACAATGACAGAAACCGTAGGGCGACAGTTTGGAAATTAAAGATTTATGCCAGACTCGATCGAAAGCCTTTGAGATGTCGAATGCAATTGCAAAGCTTTCGCCAAAGTCCAGAAAGGAGGATGACAAGGAGTCTGAAAGGTAGGTGAGAAGATCACCAGCGGTCTGTCCATGACGAAACCCATACTGACGATCAGAAAGAAGGTTGTGTTAGGAAAGATGCTTTAAAATTTTTCTGTTACGAATAGACTCGAAAACTTTTGAGACAGGATGTTAATGCAACTGGACGATGGTTAGAGGGTGGGAATGGTCACCCTTCTTTGGGACAGGCTGAATGAGAGCAAATGTCCAGCAAGAAGGAGGTACAAGTTAATTAACCAGTCGAGTCCCGACCGGTTTTTTACCCAGCCTACCCCCAGATCCCGACCGATTTTCGACGTTTTGTTTTTTGGCTGAAACCTTCGCTTTTGGTGAGAAACATCGAAAATTCATTGTGAAATCGCGATCCTGAGGTAAAAAAAATGTTGATATAGGTGTCACTCAACCTTACGTTTTCCTTCTTTTTCAGGGTACCTGGCTAAGAAAACGAACTATGGAAGGGTTGACTAATTAAAGTCACTTTAAATTACGTATTTATTTCATTTATTTGGTACGAATTTATGTGTAGTAAAAGTCTATGATGGTTTTCACACAATAATATAGGCATTTATAAGCATTGTTCACTTACCCAAAACCCCAGTATATGGCACCTTCCTTTATGACATTACCACTTCATCACTTCTGTTTGTTTCTACCTCTAGCTTCTTTGTTTCTTTGTCCTCCACCTCAGGTATCACTTTCACCGTGAATTTCGTCATTAGAGAGACCGTGGGGCAACATACCTTTACTGGCTAGGTTGCTGCTAATAGGTGAATTGACAGTGTGGGGGGGAGTGGGGAAGGGGGGTTAGGAGGGGCCAGGCAGTATCCCCGCTTGACAGCAGGTAGAGGAAGGTCTCCCACATATGCTTACCAAAAATCACCCGCGAATGTTGAAAAATGTGCACACAATGGGCCTTGCAATTGAGTGACGTACGATGTACGTCGTTGGGTCTGTCCGCGGAAAAAAGTAGCGATGTACGCCGTACGTCGATGGGACTCGGCGGGTTAACAAAGGTGAAAGAGTTTACCTAAGCAGGGTGTAAGCACAGAAGCACAGTTCTTGAGGACAACAGGAGGGACCCCATCAGGTCCATATGCCCTGTTAGTATTGAGGCCAATGATGGTAGAAAATACATCAGTTGAAGAAATTTTAATGTCAGTCATGAGCACGTCAGACAGAGGAAGTGATGGAGGAACAGCACCTGATTTGTCTAAGTGGAATTGGAGGAGAAAGTCTGAAAGGAAAGATATGCTTTATCAGTAGAAGAAATAGGTATAGAGCCATCAGAGTGGAGAAGAGGAGGGAAGGATGATGAGGTAAAGTTGACAGCAAGGGTTTTAGCAAGGTGCCAGATGGAGCAGGATGAATTCGAGTTAGAGAGTTGGGAGCGCATAGTACGGATGAAGTGATTTTTAGCAGAGCGGAGAACAGACTTAGAACGATTAATGGCAGAAACATAAAAAAGATGTGATTCAGAGGTGGGTTGGCTCCGCTACCTTTTGTAGGCTCTCTCCTTGCTTCAGACAGCATTAGAATAAGCGTGATTGAGACTATCAGGTTTCAGGATTGAATATAAATTTTAGTGTCATTTTAAAGCTGAATAGTTGTACTTTATCGTAGTATGTAAGAAAAAGAAGAATAAAGAAAACAGAGTCAAAATGACGAGTTGAAGTTGGGTGACAATTAAAACCTTCAATATTTGCCGTAGAAAAATATTCGGAAAAAAAACTAATAGATATAAAAATCTGGTTTAAATCATACAAAACTAAAATAAATTACGTTTACATATCGACTATGGTAATGTCTGCATTTATATTACATGGTAAAGGGAATGGAAAAAGATGCACTTTTTTTTTTCTTTTAGTCGGCCAAATATTCGCTTCTCAGTCATTTTCTTTGATCAATCAGTGTAAATACAAGTTTTATGATAGGATGCTGGTTGTGGCGTTATTTTGAAGCTGAATAATTGTACTTTATCACTGTATGTAAAAAAAAAAAAAGTCAAAATGACGTGTTGATATTAGGCGAAAACCAAATAAATTATTCCTTGCCATAGAAAAACATTCTTAAAAAAAATGATAAAGATATAAAAATCTGGTTTAAGCCATGCAGAGCTACGATAAATTACCTTTACATAGAAATGTTAGATTATGGGAATTTCTGCATTCTACTGGCTGGTAAAGTGAGGGGGAAAAGATGCAAAACTTTTTATGTCTCGGCCAGATATTCACTTCGTGATCTTTTTCTTTGATCGGTCAGTGTAAATACACTTTTTATGATAGGATGTTGGTTGTGGTGTTATTTTGAAGCTGAATAGTTGTACTTTATCGTAGTCTTTTCAAAAAAGGAAAACAAAGAAAATAAGTAAAAATGACGAGTTCAAGTTAGTAAAAAAAAATAACTTTATGCCTTGCCATAGAAAAATGATTAGCAAAAAGAAAAAAAAATAGTAAAGATGCATAAATCTGGTTAAAACCATGCAAAACTACTGTCCGCCACGAACAAAGCAAGCACTGCACGACATCATGCCCGTGTATGTTATGACACGTAACCGCGATTTATGGTGAATATTTTACAAAATTATCTTAAAATGACGCATAAATGCTTCATTGGAATCTCAGAGGTTGAACTTGAAATGACGCAAAAACTCGTCAAAAGATTTAAACCAACTTTTTTTTTTTTTTTTTTTGCATTAGCAAAGGATATGAGAAAGGAATGTATGTTTCCATGCCCGAGAGAATAACCTCCGTAATGCACATGGCACACTCAGATGGCTCCTGGCCATGGAAGCAATAATTACTCCAGGGAAAATCAAAGAAGTACTGCCTGAGGGCCTCCCAATCAACAGCTCCAAAGTGCCACAACCGACGTTCCTTTGGGGGGGTCCACAGGCTGTTTTGGAGCAATAGGACAGATTAAGATAATGAGGCTCTGATCAGAGGAGCCCAGCGGTGAGGAAAGATTAACAGCGTAAGCAGAAGGATTAGTCGTAAGGATGAGGTCAAGTATGTTGGAACACTCTCCAACGTGGTCAGGGATACGGGTAGGGTACTGTACAAGTTGCACAAGGTCATTAAGGATAGAAATGATGTAGGCTTGTTCACCAGGTGGATCAGTGAAAGGAGAGGAGAGCCAAAGGTGGTGGAGATCATTGAAATCTCATAGAATGGAGATTTCAGAGAAAGGAGAAACGGATAGTATGTGTTCCATCATAGAAGTAAGGCAGTCAAAGTATTTTTCATAGTCAATAGAATTAAGGGATAAGAAGACAGCACAGATAAATTTAGTCTGAGAATGACAGGAATGCCGAAGCCAGAGGGTAGAGAATTCAGAAGAATCAAGTTCAGGAACGCGAGAGCAAGATAAGTCATTGCGTCCATACATTATTTGCAACAGCCACCCCTGGCTGAGTACAGGGAAAGTAGGAGGATAAAGAGAAGGGTTTGCTATCAGTTGCCTCAGACAACTGAGTCTCAGTTAAGAAGAGAAGGTGAGGTTTTCAGTCCCTCCTTCCATGCCGGTGTCCTGTCATCTCTGTGTCCTGCCATCTGCAGCAGTGCTTCTTATACTATTTCAGAGTCATTCACTCTTGAGACTTCATCACAAAATTTCATTCACCCACAAGTTATTTTCCTCATGTTTTTGGTCAAATTTTTCATATCTTCCCTAGTATATAACTTTATATATATAATTTACACAGGAAAAATAATTGTATTAGTAAAACTTAACGAGGGCTTATTTGTTAATTAATTTAAGTGTTTATTTTATTCAAAAATTTGATCATTCTAATAATGCACAAAGAAAACTGGGAGTGGCCAAAACTTTTTAATAAAAATTATAATTATTTTTATCCTGCATAAACAACATTCATAGGACTCAGATATTTAGAAACAATATTTGTTAGTATGTATGTTTACCACAAAACAAAAATGTCAAACTATACTTTTATACTTACATGCATGTTTTTGATCATCAATGACTAGGATGTTAGTGCACTCCCGTGACAAGCTTCTCAAACTGAAGTTCAGTTTCCTTCTCCATTGTAAACTGGATTATTGATTCATCATACTGACATTTCCAGCTACACTGCCATTACAAAGCAAAAGGAATTTATTAGTAACCACTTTAATGGTAGTGTCTTTTTTCTAACGTACAGGATGAAATATAAATGTCTGTCTAAATTAAGTCATTTGCCTATCATATTTATTCATCCCTCATTCACCCCTCTAGTTTAAGTCACCCCTAAAATAACTTCATTCACCTTTGCATGTACCATTCATCAGATTAAGAAGCGCTTATCTGCAGGATGTGTCCTCCAATGTACATGTCCTGGTGTGTCCTGAGGAGTGAGAAGTGCGTGTCTTTGTGAGTATGCCCTGGTGAGTGTTTTCTGGTGTGTTTCCATGTGCTCTGGTGTGTGTGTCTTTGTGTGTCCTGGTGTGTATGTCTTTGTGTACCCTAGAGTGCATCTTCGTTTGTCCTGGTGTGTGTGTGTGTGTATGTGTGTGTGTTCTAGCCATCCGTTGATCACCTCTGGGTCATAGTGTTACCGGCACAGATTATTACTTCTCACCTTTCAAACCACTTCATGCAGCTAGAGACATCGTGATGGCTCATAAACTTGGGCTTCGAGTAAACTCTGAAGGAGTGATTTTACTGTTACTGAAAGACTTCAGAACTCGCAATTGGATTTTTCTCTTGATCTCAGAATGTATTGTTGTTGTTGCATCATACTTTTACTGACAAAGACGCATTCTTTTGTTGATATGTGATTTTTTTGCTCAATACATGATGAATAAGAAACTTGTAATTAGAATTTTCTCCCCCCTCATTGGAATGTTTTATTGTTTCACAGCATCATTTATTTGAAAGGCTTTATTACCTATTGGTGTGCACGTTGCTATTATAACTCCAGTTGAAAAGATGTCAAAATTTGTAATTAAATTTTTCACTCGATCCAAAAATATTATGTTTCTTGCAATATTTTTGTAAAAAAAAAACTCAGAAAAGGTATTGGTTTATATTGCTACGAAATCTACAGCTGGAAATTTCTCACGTATCCATGAATGTTCTGTTGCTTTAAAGTATTCACTTATACCTTCGCGAGCCGACCCCTCTGCAGCCCAGCAGAACCCTCTGGCTTTCCCCCAGCCCCATTCTTTCTCCCTCCTCCCCTTCCGCGCGCTTGAGTTTTTTCTTTTCCGATCATTTTTTCACCTCAAAATATTTGGATTAGTGGATTTGTTTTTAAACTGTTTGAAAGCTGAGACATTATGGAATAAGAAGAAAGAAAAAAGAAAGTGATATAGTAAACTGAGTTAAGAAAAATACCGGGAGTTTTGGGGTAACAAAGAAACACCCCTTTAATCCTCCAATATTTGAAGATTTTAATATTTTACTGTCATGTCATATTAAAGCAACTCTTCTAGTTTCAGAACAATATTGTTTCATATCACTGCAATAAAAAATGTGGTCAGTATTGACGCTTTACTGAAACCATGAGAAAAAAGTTTGGATAAACTTTCAAGCAACCTTCACAAACATTGATTTTTCCCCCAAAATCACTTTAGTGAAATAGTCTTTGGGTAAGAATTATTCAGAGTCCCCACTCCCCTCCCCTTGGTAGTCAATGGGTTAGGACACCCCCCTAGGCATTTTTTCTTACCCCAAATAAATGCAGTATGTGGGGGGTAAGAGTAACTCAGGTTACTAATATTTGTCTTACCCCAACTGATTTTTTTCTCATCCTACTCTGCCTTTTTTTTTTTTTTTTTCCCAAGAGGAGAAAATACCTGTTATGTGTTTTTATTCGTTGATTTGTATTAATTCTTCTTTTTTTCAGATTTTAATTTGGAGAGAACAAATATCCATCCAGGAAGTGGCTGACGGTGCTCTTTTTTAAAGATTTAATTTAGAGACAATATATATAATAAGACATGAACAACGGAGCAGACTTGTAAAAAAGTGGAAAAACCATACAACAAAGAAACCATTAACATAGCTCTCCAGGAAGTGGCTGAAGGTGCTTCAATACGAGCAACATGCCGAAAATACAGGATGTCAACCACGCTACTGAACAGACACATTGCTACCAAGGAAGACAGTCAGCCAGACACTGATAGGAGGGTAAGCTGAGTGCCTCGTAGAAACAAAAGTGCTAATATATTAATGATTACGGTAATTTTCATCATCACAATATGCTATAGTAGTATGTATACATGCATATAAACAATAAGTACTTTTGCACATACATGTTAAAATATATATGTACGGTTTCTTTACAGGGAAAGGCAACCATAATGCCTTTGGAACTTCAGGAGAAGATAGCAGACATGGTACGTCGTATGGAGAAGACGGGATTGGATCCAACACTCAGGGACTTTCGTAACATTATCAAGGATTACTTACAAGCCAACAGAATTGACACCCCCTTTAAAGATGGACTTCCAGGTTATAAATATGAATCTTCATGTATGAAGAGGCATAGCTTGTCACTAAAAAAAGGTGGCATGATGAACTAGCAAGGAAAAGTGTTACACCTGACCCCTTTGTGATCTATGGATTCTATGACCTGCTACAGAAGAAAATGATCAAGCTTCAAATTATAAACAGTCCAGAGTATCTGTGGAACTATGACGAGACAGGCTATCCCCTCAACCCATCTAAGATGAAAACACTAGCAAGTACTGGGTCTCAGTTCGCATGACATGCGGCTCAAACAGAGAGAATATAACTGTACTTGCAACATGTTGTGCTGATGGTACAGCACTGGATCCTCTTATTATCTTTAACGAGAAGAACATGCAAACAAACTGAGTGGAAACCAATGCGCTGCCGGAAACTCAGTATGCTGTCTAAGATTCTGGTTGGATGAACAGCTCAGTCTTCCATGATTTCTTCAAACGTTTTGCAGAAAAAAACTAAAGATAAACGTCCACTTTTGTTGATTTTAGATGGTCACCTCAGTCATACTTGTTTGGAGACCACTGAACTGGCCATTAAAGAAAATATCTCCATTGTAAAACTACCAGCACATTGCATTGATCTATTGCAACCATTAGATGTGTCTTGGTTTGCCCCACTGAAGGTTTATTATGAAAGAAGCCTGATGGAACTAGGTCACCAGACAGGGGCCCACAAACCTCTAGGCAAGAGAGGCTTAGTGAACATGCTCTGCCACATTTGGAGACAAGGACTGTCTGAGGACAATATTAAAGCAGGGTTTACAGCCACTGATATATATCCATTCAATCCAGAAAAATATAAGAGAGATAGACTTGATCCCATTAAGCTGAAAATATACACAGAGTGGAAAGACCAAGGTTCTCCTTTGGATTCTGATAACAACCCACTACTCACTCGTCGCACATGCTACTGACACCCAAGAACCAGAAATACCTGAACAAGAAAATGAAGACCTAGCTGAAATCCCATCTCCAGCACCTAATCCAAGTGTCTTATGGCAATCTCCAACACCAACACTGAGTCCAGGTTCGTCAAGGCGAGCTTCACAGTCTCCAGGTTCGTCAAGGCGAGCTTCACCGTCTCCAGGTCCGTCAAGACGACCTTCATCATCTCCAGGTCCATCACGTTGAGCTTTACTGTCTCCAGTTATGTCAAGGCGAGCTTCACCATTTCCGAGTATGTCAAAGGGAGCTTCACCGTCTCCAGGTACGTCAGGGAGAGCTTCCCTGTCTCCAGGTCCATCAAACTCAGGCAGTGCAACATTCCCCAATGATAATACAGTCAAAGAAGTACAAGCAAATGAGGCCTTGTATGCCAAGTTTGAGAAAACTTGTTAATGAAATTCAAGCAAGGGCTCCTGTGTTAATGAAGTACATTATCCTTTTAACAACAGATAAAACCGAGCCATCATTGACAAGTTCTTCACTCAAGAGGCCGATGTGGTACAACCCCTCAGCAAGTTAGAAGGAAAATAAATACTCATAGTGAAGTGATAACACAAAAGGAGTGTGTTGAACAGCTAAGAAAGTAGAATGAAGAAAAAACAAATGCAAATAAGAAAGGACAGGCACAACTAAAAAGGAAATCTCAAACAGACACAATAGAAACAAAAGAAACCAAGAAAGCCAAAAAGAAAGGCATGTGAAAGCGACATTGATTCAACAACTACGACAGATGAAGATATAGATTATGGTAACTCTTCATCTGATGCATATGCGGATCTAGATGGTTATTCTTGGGGTATGCCAAGCAAGAGAGAGGCACCCGCTAGTAGCGACCTTATTTAAATTTTCACGACTTATTACGTATATATCTGATTCATATGAGTAACTTTTGGAAGGTTAGGCTAGACATACAGTGAACGTTTTCTATAGGAAAACATTCACTAACATCCGTATTTCCACACACACACACAAACACATGTATTAAAAGATACTTTTTGTGTGGGCATCTATATGTCTGGGTGAGGGTGAGGTGCCCGATGCTTCTTCTTGCCCATGGCCCTAGGAGTTGAAAGGAACATGAGGCGCAGCAAACAACTGGAAGGAATTACAGAGGGGTGCCAACATACCTCCTGGGGTGGGAGGGGGATGTCCCCAATGGTCCCCCCTAAATCATTCAGTGATCAGATGTAAGTTTGAACTGTTTCCAGGATATAGAACAAGAGGTTACACCAATGAAAGTACCCGCAACACAACTGGAAACAGCTACTAAAGAAACCAGATTTGAATTGGCCTAAAAAAACTGACGAATCAAAGGGAAAATATTTTGCAGTGTATTATACTGGACCTCGTCTAACTTACTACTGGGGAAAACTCATGAACACTTTTTCTAAGGAGGAGGAAGAAGTTTCAGAAGTGGAGATAAATTTTCTCAAGAAAAAGACCATTACTAGTAACCCACGGGATTTGACCTGGGTTGAGAGAACAACAAGCGATGCTTCGATTGTCCCTGTTCAGTGTGTGTTATCTATGGACCTGAACATCCAGACATCATCAAATCAACTTTCTATTTCCCAGATGAAGTTGTCTCACCTTACCTGAAGGAGTCTCACAAATATTTAAGCTGTAAATGATTGAAAGGCAACCAGTGTATACACAGTTCATACACACTTTTTTGTTCCTTTTCCCTTCATTAAGAAATATTAATTGTATAAATATTATATAGCTATCCTCTTACTGATATGATTTGATATTTACAGAATCCATTTATGTATTAGTTTACCCATTTATTGAAGCTTCACCAGATTTAAAAAATAAAATCAATAAAGATTTTTTCCCTATATATGATTTTTTCCCCTTTTTGCGGGCATTAGACACACACACACACACACACACACACACACACACACACACATACACACACACGCACGCACGCACGCACACAATAAAAACAGAAAAATATTCTCTAACCTAAAATCCTTACTTATTTTTGATAATACTTCAGATGAAATAGTCAGTCTGCCAGTCATTTTCTTACCCCATTTTACTATATTCAATAGACTAAAATATTTATGACCGGTACCATATGAATGAGCACATAAGAATGTTTATACCACATCTGCATCCTCAAGTTTTTTTTCTATTCTGATCACATTTTCACCCCGATATATTTAAATTATCGAATTTTTTTTATGCCGTTAGAAAGCTGAGACTTTTTAGAATAGGATTAATGAAACCAGAAAGTAATATTGCATAAAGTAAAATAGTTTTGACAACTATAAATTGAAGGAGTGCAAAAGAATGTTTATGCCACTTATTTTTTCTACGCGTTTTTTGGTCACGTTTTCTAATTTTTCCATGAATGAAAATAGTATCACAGAACTGGAATTTCAGTCAGGCTAATATCATATTTCAGGATGCTAGACGCAATTCCTGATTTATGGTGAATATTTCTTTGCTTGGACATGGCTCCGCATCTAAAGAGCTGCTTGGACACTTTCAGGCCGCAAAGAAAGCAAAAGTGTTAAGAGATTCAAGATTTTTTTTTTTTCGCATACCGACGTGTGCATGTTATTACTCCAACAATTGAACTCCTGCGGTTGATCCAATGAAATACTGTTCTTTTACAGCAATCTTGCAATAGGGCCAGAAGTCTTGCAGTCAGATTGCATAAAAACTTCAACATTTGCTGTTGGAGTCTCTCTGTTCGGCAGTTTGCTGTTCTTTTGGGATTTATATTTTCAAAATCTCATTTTTTTTTTTTATCCTTTCACATAAGTGCATTTTATTTACTGTGAGAAGGCTGGAACACTTTCAATAGGAGTTCCACTCAATCTTTGAATATGGCACTTTTGAAATGGCCTTTTAATAGTTTCAGAAGAGTTTTAACAGTGTGTAGGCTTATGGGTATTTCTTTTTCCTTAACTTGAATAAAACTTAAAACATGCAGTTATATTTTCTCTCTTGGACCTGTGCAGTAATGTGTTTTTGCATTATTAGAGAATGTTTTACCATTTTTGCTCTAATTTGACAAAAGCAACTTATTTTTCATCCAACCAAAACTCCTAAAGGTATGCAATTGGCTTTTCTCCCAACCCTAAAATGTTTTGTTTTTTTCTTTGTGCGATATACTCTCAGCTTTCAAAATTTTCGTAGCAGTAGCAATTAAATAATAAAAAAGATATAATGTTAAACGGATTACAGGAGAGTATTACCATTCTCTTCACTCTGAGGAGTCTCCCCCTAAGCTGAGTGAAGCCTTTTGGTTGCAGCAAGAATAAAATGTTAAAGACATTCTCATACTAAGGAAGTCACCAGAGATATGTCCTATTGTCTCACAACGATAGATCTCTCTTAAACTGAGTAAAGTCGTCTGGCTGTAGTAAAAACAAAATGTAAACTAGAAAGCACTCAAAGGGCGCATACCTCAGTCAATGCCAATGAAATTTTAGAATCATTGCTGAAATTCCTTTCTTACCAGAAGACTTTTCTTAGTCTGCCGTGTTACCGAATCTCAAAGACTGCATGCCACCGCCGATGCTAGTGCAATTTATGATCTATTCCAGCATCCAGATTCGGACTCATCTGAAAATCTAATAAACTCTTTCGTGACCCACTGTCCACGTACGTACTAGATTTTACTGAAATCCAATAATTTTCTGAGATGTCGTGCACCCCATCAGACAGACAGACAGACAGACAGTGGCACAGATGGATACATAATCTCCTCATTTCGTTGGTAAAGACATTATCATTATGAATGAATCAAGAAGTTTGTCTCATCCTCTTGGATAATCTCCCATACACCAATGAAATCTAACCAGAATGAGAAGTGAAAGGCGTCAGCATAATGAAATGGTCATTGGACATTATTGTCCCTTTAATATGCCAAACTAAATCCTTTTGTTTTATCAAGGGCAATATTTTAAGAAACTGATATAATACTGAACAGCTTATTAAATTTCATATATAATCCTCTTAATATTAGAGGTTTCCCCGAGCAAAGAAGAAAAATGGTTTTAGCAGGGATAAAATTAAAAACGTAAATATGCAGTTTCTTCATGCTTTGGAGAAAACATGGAAATTGCATTTCCAATCCCGTGATATGTATGCCGGTTTTGCTGAAATCCATGTGTTACTTTCCCCTATTTCTGATCATTCTTATTTTGGGGAAGGGGGCTCCCCCCCCCCCAAACCCCTTGGGAGGTCCCGATCCCCCCATTTTTTTTTTTTTTTTTAATGTGTCCGACTCTGGGTACAGACTTCACAGCCTGCTATCAAGGCCCAGCAGTCCTCCTATATACCCAACACTTCTACATGAATTGCGGATGACAGTCCAAGGTACAACATGTACCAAGATATCAAAGTCATATGTTCCCTCCTTTCATTAATTCTGAGAAATTTAAATTTTGTGAGGGGTGGGGGGGACTGACCCTTAAAAACATCATGGTTGGAAAACTGTATATAGTGGAAGGCCTTCAAAGAAAGACAGCTCACCAGAGATGCTTCATTCAAATCTTTTCCCTCTTTTTGATCACGCTTATTTTTGGGAGGGGGCAGACCCCTCAAAAATCATTGGAGAGTCATGCTTTTCAAATATCGCATTATGGATGAGAGTCCATTTCACGGCATTTACTAAGATATCGAAGCCATATCTGCCCTCTTTTCACTAAGGTTTTTTTTTTTTTAATAATAATTTGAGGAAGGGGGCTGACCCCCCTAAGAATCAAGTTTGGAAAATTTCCCAAGTTGCACCACCACCGAGAAAATGCAAGAGAACTACGATTGACAGCGTGCGAATTGACGGAAGAATAGACGGCAATAAGTGTTCCCTGATGATTTATTCAGTCTCAAAAATATTGAAATGAAAATCAGGAAGCCGCAGCTAAAGAAAAAGTACCAAAGAAAAAAAATGATGTGTGAACTTTGCTGTTTCGCAGTTTAATGCTAATATTATACAATTAAGAATATAGACACAGGATGGTGGCGACCAGTTTAATCTACATAAACTAGTAAGCAAGACAAAGAAATCCACAAACTAACTGGGAACAGGCTTTCAAAATAATAAGGCAGGAACAATTACCTGCTCAACAGTGACCACCTGTAAGCTAGTGCCTATAAACCTCAGTGATTATAATAAGTTAGGAGTGAGTAAATTTAATATTTCGTTAATAACCTGTCTTTAAGCAGGAGTTAATATCCTGGAGCGAGATTGCTACTTTGTCAAAAGAAAGGGGGGGTTTAAACAGGTTTTTGATTTATGAAAGTAGTCTTAAGTTTTTCTTTATTCTGACTCACGTCGCCAGTTTTCAGACTACAAGAAATTATAAACTTTCTCTTCAAACAGCACTCAGCAAGGAATAATCACTCAGTGGTAATGAATACCAAGTACTGTCGGCCTATAGAGAAAGAATCTGTCCCTGACAATTAATAATTCTCTGGAACTTAGTAATACTGAACCAGGTTCTTGCTTTCACCTCTCTTATCTTGCTCGAATAGATTTATTATGAATCATTATTTATTAACTGGCTTGACTACATACCGTGGTCGTAATTAAGAAAAGTTCTTGTAAGCTGGGAGCAAGGTAAATTAAGTAAGAACCATCTGGAAAAGTGAAACATGGTTTTACATTTAATCGAGCACAAAAGGAAAGCTGTAAACTTGTTAATACAACAAACTGAATGCTTACGTAACAAGAGAACTTAAGGCAGGTAAATTCGCTCACTCATGCATTCGAACTACCTAATAAACTACTCTTTAATCTAGAAAACAGGAAGAAAATACTGGTAAATGGAGAAATGTGGAGCCACAGAACTGCGTTGACACTAAATGATCTGCCGAAGCCAAGACACGAGGGGTGGTCTCTGATGTTCGCTGCTGCATCCATCCTGCCCTACTTCGAGGATGGAGTCACAGAACCACGAGGAGACTAGGCGGTCCATTGCTCAAGGCACCATGTATGCTACATATCACTGTTCTGCCATATACCCGTCTCTCAGGGGTGCCCATCTCCAACTGCCCATGGTCCAGACTCCCATGGGATGCAGGCCAGATCGTGTGAAGAGGGCGAAGCTTCCTCTCCCGGCGGTTACAGGGGCGGGGCAAACAGTATATACAAACTAATTTCGCCCAGTGATACAATAATGTCTGTGCATAAAGACAGTCTCTCTTGAAACAATGGCAAATTTTTTGAAAATCTATTCCAATCGGAGTGCTGACACGGAACGGTTAGAGCTGAGCGAAGTTCACTGAGATTTCCACCAGCATTCGTAGATTCCCATAGTATTACAATGTAGCGAATTCGTGAAATTAATGATTGTAATCGGAAGAAGAGGATGAAGACGAGGAAGAAGAACAGCAGCAATAACAATAACAATAATGAAGGCATCAATACCATGATAATACTGCTTCTGCTACTATTAATATTAATACTAATAGTAATACTAAGACTGATTAAAATAGTAATGATGATTAAAAAAAAATAATAAATAATAATAATCCATCCATCCACCAATCATCCAATCCTTATGTCGCCCCATGAGGAGCGTAGGAACCCGGAGCTAGGCAAGTTGGTCCTGACAGTTAGATGAGTGACCATCCTCATTCATCCCTGAGTGGCATTACGTGAGCAATAAATCCCAACCACCCCCTTAGATATAAACCTACACAGGCTCAAACCGATTGCAGCCGTAATTTGGTTATATAGTTACCACGCAGCGTAGTAAATGGTTTCCAGGTGTGTAGGAAGCCAGTTGGCTTGTCACTCAATAGATTTACCCATAGGCAGATAGAAGAGGAAAGAATGAAGGAAAGAAAGACAGAAGAGGGAGTGTAAAGTCACCCGTAGCCAGAGAAAGAGGAAAGACAGAAGAGGAAGGATAGAAGAAAGGAAAGGGCAGACACCCAAAGCAGCGCTACAATGAGTGAGTGGATGGTGAGCGTCCCCACCTACCACTAAATAATAATAATAATAATAATAATAATAATAATAATAATAATAATGATAATATCAATATTACCAATAATAATAATACTAATCATAAAAATATGACTGCAACAATAACCATAACAATAATAAGTAGAATACCGTAAAATTGTATGTGGACAATTTTGATAGAAATATATTCCTGCAGCCATTGCCTACTTGAAACTAAGTTACTCGTATAATATGACCTTGAGGTTAAAGTCACAAATCTTGCGCAGGTCACATTAAATCATCACAATCTGTAAGTCCACGAAGTCTGGTGGCTTTAGGCTTAACCACTCATGGAAAATTGGGTTACATTCGCAATATGCGGAGAAGTCCCAGTTTTTCACTTCAGTCGATCAACCGATTGCAAGCTATCGTTTCCACACTGCGTTAGCTTCGAGGCTATAGTGTAATAACATTTCAGCTTCCTAGCTTAAGAGGTTCTTGCGATGACGTGGCTGACTCACTTTTCTGTGTTTCGGATAATATCCGGAGATCCGGTTGAGGGATTGCCACCATGTTTAGCCAAGGGAAGCGGACAGATGTCCGACCAAGCTGACCAAGTTTGAAGCCTCTAGGTCATGTAGCCTATAAAATATTGCATGTTTAAAAAAAGTAGTAGTAGTAGGGGGAATAGTAATAGTAGTAGTGATGATGATAAGAATAATAAATATGACGATAATAATAACGAGAGAGAGAGGGGGGGGGGTTAAGGGAGGACAGGTAGACATGATGGATTAGTGTGGGTGAGTGAGGGCGTGGGTGATGAACGACGGAGGTACTAACATCGAATATATAGATGGAGTAGAGGCAGGAGAGGAGAGGAGTATGAGAGGAGAGAAGAGGAATTAAGGAAGGAGGGAGGATAAAAGGTGAAGGGAAGAAGTAATGGAGTATATACAAATGAAATAAGGGTCGTGAGAGGAGAGAGGTAAGGAGAGATGAGAGAGTTAAGAATGAGAGAGGAAAAGGGAGAAGCAGATGATGAGGGGAAAAAGGATAGAAATCATAGGAGTAATTGTATACCTGTACAGATGGATATCAGGCGGAGAGTGTGAAGAGAATGGGGGGAGAGAGGAGTGCAGGGAAGAAGGGACAGGAAGGAAGGAGTGGAGACAAGAAATTAGGGAAGAAGTCGAAAAAGAATGAACAGAGAGGTTGACATGAAGGAAAGAAATTAAGGAAGGAAATGGAGAAAAGAGGGAAGGGAAGGAAAGAGGGAAAATAAGAACAAAGGTAGGAGAGGAGAGGAGTATGGAAGGAGAGAGGAGCAGAGAGGTGGAAAAGAGTGGGAGAAGTTAAGGCAGTACGGGGAGAAAGGAAGGAAGGTGAGGGAGGAAAGAAAGGGGACAGAAAGAAGAGTGGGAAAGGAGAGTAAGGTGAAAGAGGAGGAAGAAGGTAGGGAAAGAGTAAGTGAGGCAGGGTGGCTTGGAGCACGGGGAAGGTGGGGTGGATTAGGAGGAAACAGGGTGGAAGGAGTAAGAAAGGCGAATGGAAAGAGAGAGAGAGAGGGGGGGGGGGCATTCAGCACTTTTCCATCTATCCCACATATTTTCAGGAACTTCCACATAATTTTCTTGTCTTTCTTCTCTGTCATAATGCCTTCTCCAGGTCCATAAGGCATTATGCAACTTCATTCCCTTCTCTGGATTCTTATCCACTTAGAATCTTGGAACAGATCTGGTTTGCACCACCACCCCATTCCTAAAACTTCTTGTTCCTTTCCAGATAACTCTTGTTACTCCATAATTCAGGCAAATGAGTATTCAGCTTCATAACTTTCCTTTTACTCTGAAAAGACAACTACCAAACGATAACCACACACCACTGTTCCTTTGTGCAAAGGAACTAATATACTTGAATTCCAATCCTCCAGAACTTTTTCTCTCTGTCTGACACATCTTCCATATTCAAGCTATCACTGTCTCTCTACCCCATATTTTGTTATCCCGGTACACTTCCTGGTGTTTTTCCAATTTTCTCTTTATTCAGTGCCTAACATACTGATAACTTTCATCCTTTTTGTCGCTCTGCTTTTCCAAGTCACTGTGTGACTTTTTGTGCAAAGAGTAAAAAGCAAATGATAATAAGGAAACAATCGCCCACGAATGCATATCGCACGTCATCACAAAAGAACAAGATCAGTAATCCTCTGGGAATCGGAGGCATATGACTGCAGTTTCATCAAAATTAAGAAGATAAGGAGCTTCAGGATTTTACAGTTCTCGTCTGGTAAGTAAAATATCACATGAGCATTCAGAAGTTTGAAGTCAGTGGTAATATGTTGGTGAAGGTCATTGAGTATAACAAACCTTTGATTTTTTGTGTGTGTGTTACTCATTATATAGCCGTTCTCCTCAGTGATTGTATGATTACATGGGATCTTCTGTGTTTGGTGCACGTTCTCCCATTTTTATGTAATTTTTACAAAAATATAGTTTTTTTAAGCTGATTCCAAATTTGAACTTATTTTGGGAGATTTTTTTTTTTAATTAGGCAAAGTTAGGATAGCTTAGGTTATGTTAATAATAATAATGAGTTTAGTTAATAATAATAACAAATAATATTTAAGTATAACATTCATCTCCTTGCTCAGTGCTTAGATAAATATAGCTATGGTGGATAACAGAAGCGTGCCAACCTCATACCACGTTCCTTTCCTGACAGAAATCCACTCAATAAAGTTGCGATAAGAGCAGCGCCACTGACTACATCCACCAAGAATTCTTGTGTTCATTGAATGCTTACAGCGGCATAATTTAGATTTTGGATCTTTTGTGTTTATACTTAAATTTCATTTGTTGTTGTTATTAACCAAGCTACTTATTATTATTAACTAACGTAGCCTAACCTAACTATTTAAATAAAATAATTTCTCCCAAAAATAAGTTCAAATTTGGAATCAGCTGAAAAAGCTGTATTAACCCGTCACGTCCCGATCGATTTCCAACCTACGATACAACAAAATCCCGAGCATTTTTGGGAAAAATTTTTATTGGCTCAAACCTTCGCTTTTGGTGAGAAACATCGAAAATTCATAGAGAAATCGTGATCCTGTGTTTCAAACTGTTGATACATGTGTCATGCAACCTTACATTTTCCTTCTTTTTCAGGGTACCTGGCTAAAGAAAACGAACTATGGAAGAGTTAAGTAATTCAAGCCACTTTCAATTACGTATTTATTTATGTATTTGGTACGAATTTATGTGCAGTAACAGACTATAATGATTTTAACACATTTATATATAGGCAATAAAAGCATTGTTCAGTCACCAAACACTTTCACATATGGCACCTTCCTTTATGACATTACCACCTTATCACTTCTGTTTGATTCTTGCACACAAAAATGGTAGAACGTGTACCAAACACAGAAGAACCAAATGATGAATAATGGCAGGCTAAAAGAAGGTAGATGGTATTGTTTTCTTGCATTATCACAACTTTGCCAGAATTATTAAAAAAACAAGCTACATACCCTAAGGAACTGCCCTCATTGTTCGGATACAATTTGCTCACTTAAGTTTGAGATATTTTGGGAACAGACAGACACAGATACACAGACACACATACACAGATGCAAGCAGTTACATTATCATCTCGCTAAGTGGGACATAGTAATGATAATAATAATAATAACAACAACAACAACAGTATACTAAAGAGAGCCAAATTCTTGATCCATTCTTTTCAAGATGGCTGAACACATGGAGCTTAATTAACTAGAGGCCATAGGCAGAAGGAAATATAGACTGAGGAAGACAGTTTCAGGTTGACCTATTGCATACCTGAAGGATTGATTAGTATCAGTCAATTCTTGCACTAGAAAGTGGGATAGAAATATGGTGAGAGTACTGTGCCAGACGGGTGTTACGAGGGCGTCTCGATGGAGAGGAAAAACAAGCAGGCAGTTCAGAAGGGCTTTGATAATTAAAGCTGCGATGGTAAGGAGATGAAAATGCAATAGTGTGTGCGATAAGGGAGTCAGTGACATAATGAGACTAAGGAGGCAAAATAAGATGAAAAGCTTTGGATTTCACGCTGTTTAACCCGCCCAGTCCCAACCGTTTTTTTACCCGGCCTACCCCCAGATCCCGACCGATTTTCGACTTTTTGTTTTTTGGCTGAAACCTTCGCTTTTGGTGAGAAACATCGAAAATTCATAGAGAAATCGCGATCCTGAGGTAAAAAAAATGTTGATACAGGTGTGGCTCAACCTTACGTTTTCCTTCTTTTCAAGGGTACCTGGCTAAAGAAAACGAACTATGGAAGGGTTAACTAATTCAAGCCACTTTAAATTACATATTTATTTCATTTATTTGGTACGAATTTATGTGTAGTACAAGTCTATATTGGTTTTCACACAATAATATAGGCGTTTATAAGCAATGTTCACTCACCCAAAACCCCAGTATATGGCACCTTCCTTTACGACATTACCACCTCATCACTTTTGTTTGTTTCTACCTCTAGCTTCTTTGTTTCTTTGTCCTCCACTTCAGGAATCACTTTCACCGTAAATTTCATCATTGGAGAGACCGTGGGGCAACATACCTTTACTGGCCAGGTTACTGCTAACAGGTGAATTGCCTAGTGTGGGGGGAGGGGGGGAAGGGGGAGTTAGGTGGGTCCAGGCAGTATCCCCGCTTGACAGCAGGTACAGGAAGGTCTCCCACATATGCCTACCAAAAACCACCCGCGAATGTTGACAAATGTGCACACAATGGGCCTTGCAACTGCATGACGTATGATGCATGTTGTTGGGTCTGTCCGCGGAAAAAAGTAGCGACGTGCATCGTACGTCGGTGGGACTCGGCGGGTTAAAAGAGTTGTATGCAGAGAACTTTCCCCCCTCCACCCAACACACACACACACACACACACACACACACGAGTTGTAGTTCACACAGGGACGAATATGACCTATCTGTAAAGTAAGCAAATGCGCAGGCATAAAGAAGACACTGCTTTCATTTTCAACACTGAGCACCTCCTTTAAACTGTTCTCCTTATCACCTGCTTTCTTCACCAGCATTCTACCATAATTTTCTTTCACCTCTCTGCTGTTTCCCTTATCACCTTGTCTTACTTTGTTTTTTTAAATTTACTTCACATATTTTTGCATTCCCTCAATTTTGCAATCAGATTCCCTCCAAACTCAACATCCATCTTTTTCTTACTGTTTCTTCCTCGCCTCTCCACCTCTCTCCTGTTCTCAGCACAAAACTATGTTTTCCATCCCTTCATATCCCCAATTCCTCTACTTCCCATCGAGTCAATGTATAGCTTCTTTTTTGTTTTGTTTTTCACAGCTCTTTTCATCTCCTCACCCCACTACGCTCTGCCTTTCACCCCCTTATGTGTACCTCCCATCCCACACAATACCTCACCTGCAGAACAGATTTCTTCTGTGAATACCTTGCATTTACATTTCAGTTTATCAGTCCGCTCTAAATCATATCTCCCTAATAGCTTCTCCACTCTTCTGTTGTACCGCACGCACTTTCCTCCTCTTGAAGACTTTCAACTCTTTATGCACTCCTCCTCCCTTCATCGACCTTAGTTCACCCATCACTCTTGCACTTCTGTCTTTAATACTGCCGTATCAATCTGACAGTCAGCTCCCTAAACCTCAATACACTCTAGTACCAAGAACATTTTTTTTTCATCATTCACACTCGAATAACACGTCAACGTCTTACAATCTTTGAGTTTCCCTACTCTCCTTATTACTCGCTATGTACCGTATACCTGTGGATTGTCTTGTATCAAAAATGATATTAACTGCTGCATACATGTTCACCAGGCCACTACCATCCCCATACGCTTCAGAGAGTACATCCTACTCTCCAACCACCCAATATCTGTTCTAACATACTCCACTTTTTTTTTTTCAAACATCCAGTCAGAAACACTCGCTACTTTCGGACTGCGCTTGTAATGCTGCTATATCAGGCCCAGAAATACTCTTTCTCTCCAGCCACTCGGTCTTCTCTAGGGAAACAGACGCAGCCAATCGCCCACGATCAAGTTCACATTTTAATTTAACACATAATAATCCCTGCTTGAGCTTATTATTATTATTAAGCTTCGCCATATACATATGGCGAAGCTTATTGTTTTGGTCATTATTACTGTTATTTTTCTTTCATTTTTTTTCTTAGATCTTTATGATATAGTAGAGGAAGGTACCCTAGGGTAACCTTAGTACTTGTGCCAAATATAAATGACATTGACCTCTTTTTGAAGGTCGTATACTCATTTTTGGTGCAAGGATTACACATTTGAAATCGAAATACCTTAGGAACTAATCGAGATACAGCTATTTGGTTGAAAATTCTATGATAAAGAAGTTTGCTGAGAATTTTGGCCGAATATTTTGCCATTTAACCTAGTGGAAAGTACCTGATTCAAATCCGCTCATTGTTTTCTTTGTTGCACGTTTTAGAGAAAACCACAAAAGCTGTAAGGCTGCAACTTTACAGAATTGTAGTTGTTGTCCTTCTTATTATATGAAAGGAATATGGTTATAGTTAAGCACACAGTTAGCCAGTTATTGAAACAAATGTAATATGTAACCATGCGTTCTTCTGCACCTTTGTCTTCAGATCTTGTTGATTTTACATAAGAAGCTACCTTAGGTTAATCTAAGTTAATGTTCCAAATAACAATGACCTTGAACTACTATTAATGGTCAGAGGCTTTTTTTTTTTAATCCGAAAATTTCATACATTATATACCATAAATAATTATGGCAACGTTTCTTTGGTATGGTTATTAATTTTCTTTGCACTTTTTTTTCTTAGATCTTGATGATATTATACAGGAAGGTACCCTAAGGTAACCCAAGTACTTGTGCCAAATATAAATGACGTTGACCTATTTTTGAAGGTTATATACTCATTCCTGGTGCAAATATTGCATTTTTCAAATGGAAACATCTCAGAATATAATCGAGATACAGCTCTTTGGTTGAAAATCCTATGATAAAAAAGTTTGCTGAGGTTTTCGGCTAAGTATTTTGCCATTTAGCCTCGTGGAAAGTGCCGAAATCAAATATGCTCGGTGTTTTCTTTGTAATACGTTTTAGAGAAAATCGCAAAAACGTATAGCTGTAACTTCACAGAAATATAACTGTGGTCACTCTCATTATCTGAAAGACTATCGTTACAGTTAAGCATACAAGTAGCCAGTTATTGAGACAAATGTATAATGTACCCATGCTTACAAAGACAATCAGTACGATAAATAGTCTCCTTATTGTGGCTACACAATAAATAAATAGGTAACTAATTATTATTATTGTTATTATTATTATTATTATTATTATTACTTTTTAAAGATTTTATCATTGTTGTTCTTGGTGGTGGTGTTGTTGATGTTGTCGATGCTGTTCTTTCTGCAGGTGGAGTTATTAATGTTGTTATTATTATAACAACAATAGAAATAATAACAATAATCCATCCATTCATCCATCATCCAATCCTACGTTGCCCCATGAGAAGCGTAGAAGCCCGGGGCTAGGCAAGTTAGTTCTGACATTTGAGATGAGAGTTACAGGCCTCACTCACCCCTTAGTGGCATTACATGAGCAATAAACCCCAACCACTCCTTGGATATAAACCTTCACTGGCTGAATCCGACTGGAGCACCTTAATTACCCACTAAACCACCAGATGCCATTGGTTATATGGTTCCCACCCAGCGTAGTAAATGGTTTCTTGGTGTACAGCAAACCATTTGGCTTGTCAGTCAGTGTAGAGTCACCCATAGGCAGAAGGAAGAGGAAGAATGAAGGGAAGAAAGACAGAAGAGGGAGTGTAGGCTGTGGCTCAATCGGTAGAGAGGTGACCTGTAGTCCTAACGGACCCATGTTCAAATCCCCGCTGGGGCAGGGAACAGTTTAAGGATTTGAATTTCATTAATTAGGTTTCACTGATCTACCAGAAGACTCGCCGACATGTCATAAAAGTACTCTCGCTACTACCAATACACCAGTCCTGTATGAGACAGCCCTAGCATGCATTCAGTATGGACGGTGGGTGTTAGCGCCGAGGTGGTGACGTCACATGTAGAGGTGTATGGTATGTAGGAGGACTGCTGGGCCTTGATAGCAGGCTGTGAAGCCTATGCCCAGAGTCGGACACATAAAAAAAATAAATAAATAAGTCACTCGTAGGCAGAAGGAAGAAGGAATGAAGGAAAGAAAGACTGCAGAGAAAGGAAGGAAGACAGGAAAGAGCAGACACCAAAGCAGCACTACATGGACTGAGTGGATTATTATTATTATTATTATTATTATTATTATTATTATTATTATTATTATTATTACTGTTATTATTATTATTATCATTATTATTTTTGCTATTGTCACCATCACCACTACTACCGCCATCATCATCCAACCCTGTCTACCATATAAACATGGGTTGGGCAGAATCCAGCAATGACGGCAGCAAGTACAGTAATACAATCTCAAACTTACACTGTGGACACTGGTGGAAAGGGAGGACAAAGAGGAGACTGAGAGGGAGAAATAGGAGGAAAAAGAGGAGAAACAGAAGAGGAAAGTACAGGGGAGTGAGAGAGGAAAATAGACGTTAAGTGAAAGATAAAAGCGATAAGGAGGAAAATAAGGAATACTGAGGAGAGAAGTAAATTAAGGTGAGATAAGAGGTGATGACGGGGAGAAAAGAGATTGGTGCAGAATAAAGGGGGGGGGTTGAGAAAAGAGGGAATTACGGGAGAAAAAGGGTAATTAAGCGGGGGATAGAGGAGATCAGGAAGAGAAAAAGTGCTTAGGAGAGAAAAAGAGATTAAGGGGAGAAAAGAGAATCAGTGGAGAACAAAGGTGGGTTTGGGAAAAAGAGGAGATTAGGGAAGAAATCAGGTAATTAGGTGGAGGAAAGAGTTTAAGAAGAGAAGGGGCAATTAGAACGAGAATATAGATTAGGGAAAACAATAAAGATTAGATAAGGGGAAGGTGATATTAAGAAGAGAAAGGAGGGAATAAGAAAGAAGCCGAGGGGAAGTAAGGAAAGAAAAATGAGAAGTAGAAGAATGAAATTTATGAGTAAGGAAAGCAGAGGTTAGGTAATAAAACAGGCTAGAAGTCGAAGAAATAAAAAGATAAATATGAGGAGGAGGGAGAAGAAGAGAAGTAATTGAAGACAGGATTGGAGGTGTGAATAAAGCATGGGTGGAGTTCGAAAAATAAGAGTACAAGGTAGGAAGGTACAAATTAGAGGAGAAAGAGGATGAAGAAGGAAAGTAAAGGATAAAAGACTTGGGAGAGCGGAAGACAGGAAGGTTGGTGGAAGAACTGGAGTTGACGGAGGGGGGCGGATGTGGAAAGGCAAGACGAGAGAGAGAGAGAGAGAGAGAGAGAGAGAGAGAGAGAGAGAGAGAGAGAGAGAGAGAGAGAGAGAGAGAAGCAGGTGGCCACAAACTAATACAAGCGGTGACCGTGAAGCAAGTTCCCAATTGCGCCTGGAACTCCTGGAACTCGGGTGACTGTAACAAATGTGGCGACCATCGGAGAACAGGTACACAATGGCCATACCTTCTGACGCTGGTTCATTGACTTTATACACTTCTTGTCTTCTTTTTTTCTTTTTCTTTTTCTTTATATCCTCCTTTCTCATTAGAGTGCTAGAGTTATTCA
>JAGKTI010012502.1:631-24549 GCA_018397915.1 Birgus latro
TGAATACTTCATGGTGATAATAAATACGTGTTTATGAGCATTGGTGGCACACACACACACACACACACACACACACCATCCACCCCGGGCCGAGCCGTCAGCCCCGGGCCCATCTCCCTCTCCCCATGTCCCCACCACAACTTGTGACGGCCAGCTACCCCCCACACACCACCGACCACTACAAACATCTACTTATAGCTTCCGACTGTTTAATTCACACAAACTGGATACACCCGTCAAAATGATAAATTGTATGATTACAGACCTATCTACCATACGAATATATTACTATTTTATATCTCCCTGCGTTCAGATCGTGGTGTATAAATAACTATACTATGGAGTAAAACACGGTGTAATGTGTTTTTATTCGTTATCAAAACAAAGCCATTACTTCCCAAGAGAAATGGATGGAAGGGTGGTTAAGACAATGCGAGTAGGCCTGACTTTCTTGCCCTTGGATGTGGGGAGGGTGGAGGGTAGACGAATGAATGAGAACGAGGGAGAGGGGGGGGGGGTGTAAGTGGGGGTGCGGCGTGCCACATATACCAACCTGCTCGTCGAGCCGGTCGTGTTTTTTTTTTGCTGGAGACTGTAAAGTCTATCTGTCTATTGCCAGACGCCTTTATCCCGTAAGGGGTGCCCACAAGCAAACCGCCTCCATGTCGCCCTGTCCCCCGACATTTCACTGCCTGCTCCCAGCTCACACACCCCTCTCTCATATACTTCTCCACTCCATCCCTCCATCTCATCATTGGCCTCCCCCTCCCTTTCCCCCCCTCCACCTCACTCACATACACTCTCCTCGTCAGTCTCTCACTCTCTATCCTCTCCACATGGCCAAACCACCTCAGTGTGTTTCTCCTAACGCTTCCTTTCACATCCACATCCATACCACAAAGCTCCTTCACAATTTGTCTCTCCATGTGACTCTACATGCTCCTCTCAAATAACTCATTTCCACTGCTCTTACTCTTGACTTCTGTCGCTCCAATAAGGTCAAAGCTTCACATTCATACGTTAAAGTTGGTATCACAATACTGTCATGTAGTAACAGGGAGTTTCCACACACTGCTCTCTCTCATGAGGGCCACTCCAACATCCACTGTCCTACCTTGTATCTCTTTTATGACTCCATCCATATACAGATTGAACAACCATGGAGACATGACACATCCCTGTTTCAATCCAACCTTCAAGTAGAAAAAGTCACTCAGTTCATTGCCCACACGCACTGCAGCCTTAGCACCCTCATACATACTCTTCAAAGCATTCAGCAACTTCCCATTTACTCCATATATTCTTGATACTTTCCACAATCCGTGTCTGTCCACTTTGCCATATGCTTTCTCCAAATCCATGAAGGCCGCATACAACTTCTTTCCCTTCTCTAGAAACTTTTCCACTAAGGACCTAAAAATGAATATCTGATCTACATTACCTCATCCTTTCCTAAACCTCTCTGTTCTTCTCCAACAAATTCCTCTGTTATTTCCCTAACTCTGTTAATAAGTATCGTACAATATACTTTTCCTATTACACTAAGAAGACAGTTGCCTGTGAACATGGGAATAATTATACCTGACTTCCAATCCTCCGGGACTTTACCTTCATCCCAGGCCACCTTCCACATCTGTTCTACTGTACTGTATCTCTCCCCAATGCTTCATCATTTCACCACGCACTCCATCAGTTCCTGGGGCTTTCCCCATTTTGACTTTCTTCGTTGCCTCCACTTATTCCATCCTACTGATTTCTTCCTCTCTTCTCACTTCCCTCCTTTCCCCAGGCATTCCCCAGCCACTTATACTCGCATTACTTTCATTCTCTATGTTCAACAATTCCTTAGAGTGTTCTCTCCATCGGCTCACTTCTCCCTTCTCCACTTGTAATATTCCATTTTTATTTTTCAGTTCCCGACTAACTTCTTTATCACCCAGTATAACTCTCTCCACCTCTTTCCAGAACATTTTCTTACATTCCTTCCACTTTACACTCAGATTTCTTCCAAATTCCTCATTCACTCTTTCTTACGTTCTCATACTAATCTTTTCACCTTTCCCTTCCTCTCTACATATAATGCTTTCTTCTGTCTCTCAACTTCTTCCACACCACTGTTTCTCATCCAGTCACTATATGCTTTCTTCTTTTGTACCACAGCCTGTCTCACCTCCTCATTCCACCATGCTGTTCCTTGCACCCCCATTCGTTTTCTCTTCACTCCAAACACCACATCGCATGCAGCACAGATTTCTTTTTTGAACATCTTGCACACACCTTCCACGTTCCCCAGCTGCTCCAAATCATATTTACCCAATCGCTCCTTCAATTCTTTCATATATTCTGCCATTTTTCCATCTTCTTGTAACCTGATGGGATGTGTAAGAAAAAATACATTGAGGTAGTTTGACCAAGTGGAGAGGGTGGAGAGCGAGGGACTAACGAGGAGAGTGTATTAGAGTGAGGTGGAGAGTGGGGGAGGAGGGGGGGTGATGCCGAGAATGAGATGGAGAGATGCAGTGGAGAAGTATATGACAGAGAGGGGTCTGAGCTTCGGGGAGTGCAGTGGAATGGCGGGGGACAATGCGTCGTAGAGGCGATTTGTTTGTGGGCACCCCTTACGGGATTGAAGGATCTGGCAATTTATATAGATAGATAGACAACGCTGTTTTAAATACACTGAGACTCCTAGGCAACGTGACTGATGATATAAAGTTCACAGTAGAGGTCTATCTATCTATACTGTATACCTAGGCTGCTTCCCCCAAGGAAAGGGAGGTAGCCGAGGCAGGACGACACACTCCCAATTTACTCATCCACTCAAACACATTCATTCGCATCTTAGCCCCAAAAGAGAGAAGAGACTTCTTCTTGACAGTAGAAGTGAAGGAGAAAAATCCCACTCGTATATACTATAATAAGAAGAACCGAATACGAAACTAAATACTTTGTGTACCGTAAACAAACCGACAAAAATGACTTTATCCACCATCTTTCTCCTCACAACGAAAGGACCAAGACTAGAGTTGCTATAGGATTCTTCCTAAGAGCGTACAGAATTTGTTGCAATTTCATAGAGGTAGATATAATATAAATGAATAGCAGACTGTAGCACCAGTCGAGCAGGGCAGTACTCTCAAGGTGGATGGAAAGCTGATGACAGGGAGAGCTGGAGCTCCCCTTTCATCAGCCCTCGTGACTATTTCCTGACCATCCCCCTTTGCTGAACTTTTTCAGTGTCTCATAACACAAAGAGTAGGCCAGCATGCTTTCCAATACAAGTTTCTCTAACTGTCAACACCAAACTACATGCACAGCATACAGTACACTTCCTTTCCAAAAAAAAAAAAAAAAAAACGTCATAGTCTCGGAGTCCCAGGTGGGGGGGGGGGAAGACCATGAATACCCCCACCATCCGCCCCTCTCCTGGTGACGACTCAACGAGCTGTCTGGAACCACTGTCTGACTCACTTCTTCATTTCTGCAGCATTCATGGCCTTTCCTCTAACTCTCGCTCTGTTGAGCACCACCTCTCCTCCTCTAAACCTCACCATCTTTTCCTAACTGAGACTCAGCTGTCTGAGGCAACCGATAGCAAACCCTTTTCTGTATCCTCCTGCTTTCTCTATACTCATTTCGAACCCGAAGGTGGCTGTTGTGTATATATACGCAACAACTTATCTTGCTCTCGTGTTCCTGAACTTGTTTCTTCTAAATTCTCTACTCTCTGGCTTTGGCTTTCCTGTCATTCTCTAACTAAATATATCTGTGCTGTTTATTTATCCCCTAATTCTACTGACTATGAAAATTCTTTGATTATCTTACTTCTGCGATGGAACACATTCTATCCATTTCTCCTTTCTCTGAAAACTCCATTCTAGGAGATTTCAATGTTCACCACCACCTTTGGCTCTCCTCTCCTTTCACTGACCCACCTGGTGAACAAGCCTACATCTTTTCTATCCTTAATGAGCTAGAGCAGCCTGTACAGCATCTTACCCGTATCCCTTACCGCCTTGGAGAGAGTTCCAACATACTTCTTGTTCCTTACAACTAATCGTTCTCCATACACTGTTAATCTTTCCGCTGGACTCTTCCAATTAACTTAACCTGTCCTGTCGCTTCATTACGGCCTGTGAACCCTCCAAAGAGAAGTCGACTGTGGCACTTTGGGGCTGCGGATTGGGAGGCCCTTAGGCAGTACTTCTTTCATTTTCCCTGGAATGATTATTGCCTCCATGGCCGGGAGCCATCTGAGCGTGCCTTGTGCATTACGGAGGTTATTCTCTCGGCCATGGAAGCATACATTCCGTTCTTATATCCTTTGACTGTTATAAGAAAGACTTGGTTTAATCACGCTTATTAAAATGCTGTCCACAACAAAGAGAGGGCCTATAAAAGGTACAAGAGCCAACCCACCCATGAATCACATCTTTTTTATGTTTCTGTCCAGAATAGTGCTAAGTCTGTTCTTTGCTCTGCTAAAAATAATTTCATCCATTCGAAATGTTTTCAACTCTCCAACTTCATTTCTTCCCGCTTCTTCTGGCACCTTGCCAAAAACCTTTCTAACAACTTTACCTCATCATCTTTCCCTCCTCTTTTCTACTCTGATGGTTCTGTAGCTATTTCTTCTACTTATAAAGCAGATCTCTTCACTCAGACTTTCACATCCAATTCCACCTTTGACGATTCCGATGCTGATCCTCCATCACTTCCCCCCTTTGACTTCATCATGGCTGGCATTGAAATTTCTTCAGCAGATATATTTTCTGCCATCACTGACCTCAATACTAACAAGGCATATGGGCGAATGGAGTTCCTCCTATTGTCCTCAGGAACTGTGCATCAGTGCTTACACCCTGCCTAGGTAAACTCTTTCGCCTTTGTCTGTCAACTTGTACCTTTCCTTCTTGCTGGAAGTTTGCTCTCATTCAGCCAGTCCTAAAGAAGGGTGACCATTCCCAACCCTCTAACTATTGCCCAATTGCTTTAACATCCTGTGTCTCAAAAGTTTTCGAGACACTTTTTAATAGAAAAATTTTAAAGCATCTTTCCTATCACAACCTTCTTTCTGATCGTCAGTATGGGTTCCGTCAGAGACGCTCCACTGGCGATCTTCTCACCTACTTTTCAGACTCCTGGTCATCCTTCTTTCGGGACTTTGGCGAAAGCTTTGCCATTGCACTTGACATCTCAAAGGCTTTCGATGGAGTCTGGCATAAATCTTTAATTTTCAAACTGCCCTCTTACGGTTTCTATCCTTCTATCTGTGCCTTCAACTATAGCTTCCTTTCTGGTCGTTCTATAGCTGCTGTTGTAGACGGCCATCGTTCTTCTCCTAAACCTATCAACATTGCTGTTCCTCAGGGCTCTGTCCTATCACCAACTCTTTCCTTTTATTCATCATTGACCTTCTAAGTTGTACATCTAACCCTATCCACTCATATGCTGATGATTCCACCCTTCACCTTTCCATTTATTTCCCGCAATGTCCATCTCAGCAGTTACTTCAACAAACAAGGCATGAGGCTATGGCACACCTTATGTCTGACTTGGCTCGTGTCTCTGACTATGGTAAAAAATAATCTTGTCTTTAATGCATCAAAGACTCAACCTGACAAAATCTTCCTCAGGAGTACCCACTAATTTTAATAATATCCAGCTTAATCCTGCATCATCCCTGAACATGCTTTGGGTTTCATTCACTCGGGACTTATCTTGGAAAGATAATATTGCATCTCTTGTAAAATCTGCTTCCAAGAGATTAGGTGTGCTAAGCCGACTCCGTACCTTCTTTACCTCTGCACAGTTGTTGACTGTATACACTAGTTTTATTCGCCCCTGAGTAGAGTACAACTCCCATGTGTAGGGAGGCTCCCCACACAGTACTCTTTTCAACAGAATGGAGTCAAAGGTTTTTCGTCTCATTAAAATTCTCCCCCTCTTACTGGCTCTCTTCAACCTCTGTCTCTTCACGGCACTGTGGCATCTTTATTTCTTTTCTATCGCTACTTCAATTGTCACTCCTCCTCTGAACTGTTTGCTTGCATCCTTCCACCTCTACAACGGGGGCGTAGCACCTGTCTTGCAACAAATCTCGTCCTTTTTCTGTCCAACTGTCTAATGCAAGATTTAGCCGTTACTCCCAATCCTTCATCTATGCAACATGTCAGTCTGGAACTGTTTCTCTCTGTCTGTTTATCCTGTTAGCTATAAACGTCAGTCTTTCAAACGCAGTGTGTCCAGGCATCTCGAAATGATCGGATCTTGAATTTGGTTCTCTATTGCAATTTTTTTTCTTAGAAGGAACAGTGTGTGGGCTCATGGCCTTTGTTCCTTCTTCCCAGCATTAAAAAAAATAAATAGAAGTCTTTAAGAAGCTGTGCTATCCGGTAGGCATGCTTTTAAAATTAAAATGAAAGGCAACTGGTATTAAAACGAAATGAAATTATGGCACTGTTCAATCAAACGACCAGGGAACAAGTATGAATCTGTCCCCTACTCAGCCGAAGCCTCGGATATTAAAATATACTTACAAAAGCAGGCCTTAGGATCGCTGCATCCTCAGGTCGTAATGTAGGAGAAATAGTCAAAACAAATGAGCAAAGAAGTAAAAATGAGAACAGAGAAGTGTACAACTTACCGTTCAGTGGTTGTTCTAAAACATACATAGGGGAATCAGGACGAGGACTGGACATAAAGGTAACCGAACCCAAACGAGATGTACGGTTTCACAGAGTATCGTGTTCTTTAGTGTTATACATAGATCAGCACGATCATTTGCCCAAATAAGAAGCTGTAGTCATTGACAAAGTGAGGTTAACATTAATTTAAAGGACGGTAGAGATGGTGGTCGTCGATAAGTCGCTGCAACCCAATAAAACAGTCTCACACTCGCTCTTTTAGGCCTTTAAGACATTGTTCTATCGTTAGTAACTTACTTTGGAATTTGTGTATATTTAAACAATCTAGGACTTAGAGATTCCCCACACTACTCCCAGACACTCTTTCTCTATATTACTATACTGTTGTTCCCGGGGCAGCAGCTTCCTACTGGTATAGGCGATGGGTCTCTTCCCCATCCCTCTCCTGTAACAGCACGGCTCCCAGTCCAACCCTCGATGCGTCTGTTCTCAGGATAAATTCATCATCAAACTGTGGAAGAAGGAAAACTGGTTCACTAGAAATTCGGTCTTTGAGACAACGAAAGCCTCTTTCATGGGTATCCTCCCACTGTAACTTGGTTGGCTGCTGTTTCTTGGTTAGATCGGTTAGAGGAGCTGCTATAGTAGTAAAATGGGGTATGAACTTACGGTAAAACCCACTCAGTCCTACAAAAGATCTTAAAGTCTTCTTGGTGGTAGGTCGTGGAGCTGTTCGAATCTTCTCCACTTTATCATCGAGGGGCCATAGCTTATCCTTTCCCAGTACATGACCTAGATACTCTAAAGTGTTCATTCCCATATAACACTTACTAGATTTAGCAGTCATGCCTCCTGTAGTCGCTCTAAAACTAAGGTGAGAGTTTCAATATGCTCTTCCCAAGTCTTAGTGGACACCAAGATGTCATCGAGGAAGTGATATACTCCCGCCATACCACTAAATACTCTCCTCATTAGCCTGTTGAAGGTGGTTGGAGCAATTACTAATCCAAAGGGTAATACAGTGAACTGGAAAAGCTCCTTATCAGTCTGAAAAGCTGTATATTGCTTACTAGATTCCTCCAAGGGGACTTGCCAGTATCCTTTACACAAATCTATTTTAGTGTAAAACTTACTTCCTCCAAGGTTTGCAAAAATATATTCCGGATCGCTCATTGGTTCTGAGTCGAATATTGTGATGTTGTTTAGCTTCCTGAAGTCTAGACAAATTCGGTGGGACTGATCTGGCTTCTTAATCACGACCATAGGAGCAGAGTAAGGTGAAATTAAGGGTTCAATTATTTCAACTGGCTCATATTCTCCAGTTCCAAATTAATCTCCAGTCTTAAAGCAAATTTAACTTTGTATGGTCTAGCCTTAATAATCTGTTCTTCGTCTATATTTATCTTGTGTTCCACTAGGTTTGTTCGGCCAGGTAAATCAGCGAATATGGCCCTGAACTTAACCAGAAGTTCTCTTACCTCCTGTTTCTGTTCCTCATCCAAATCCTCATTATAGCACACCTGTTGCCAACCTTTACCCTCCATCGTTGGCAGCCCCAGTGAAGAATCCTCAGAGACTTCTTCTATCACTGCAGCAGACACAGCTTCCACTCCGGTTGCAGGGTTCTGCCGAACTACATAAAGTTTCATCATATTGGCATGGAAAACCTTTTCCTTACCCTCAATCTCCACAGCATAATCCAAGGGTCCTTTCTCTGCCACCACATCATAGGGACCTTTCCACTGCAAGAGCAGTTTATTATGGACAGTAGGAAGCAGTATTAGGACTTTATCTCCTATCTTAAACTTTCTTGCCTTAGCCTTCCTATCGTAATAGTACTTGTACTTATCCCTCATCCTTCCCAAACTGTCTCTTGCCAGTTTGCAAGTCTCCTCCAATTTCTCCCAAAGCTCAAACCAAAATTCCCACAGAATGCTTAATGGTCCTCTATCAGTTATTCCATATAATAATTCAAAAGGGCTAAACCCCATACTAGTTTGAGGAGTCTCTCTGTAAGCAAGAAGTACGGCCGGGAGAGATCTGTCCCACATCTTCGGTTGTTCAGCACACATCCTTTTAAGCATTCCTTTCAACGTCCCATTAAAACGTTCTACCAATCCGTTACCCATAGCATGATAAGGAGTGGTAGGTAGGTGGCGAATGGAGAGTAGCAGCCTCACTTCCTCCATCATCTGTGACGTAAACTGGGACCCTCTGTCCGAGACTATTTCCTCCGGAACTCCAACTCTCGAGAATATCTCCAGCAAGGCCTCCGCCACTCTCTCTGTTTCGATGGAGCGAAGGGCCACAGCTTCAGGGTACCTAGTGGCGTAATCAACGAGCGTCAGTATATATCGATTGCGATCCTCACTCCTGGGTACTATTGGTCCTACTAGATCCACTGCTACTCGTTTGAATGGTGTCTCTATAAGTGGGATCTCCCCAAGGGGAACCTTACCTACTTTTCCTTTTGGGATAGTTCTCTGGCATATGTCACAAGATTGACATTACCTCTTGACATCTGCCGTAATCCCAGGCCACCCAAATTCCAGTCTAATTTTACTTAGAGTTTTGGATATGCCTTGGTGTTCCCCAAAAGGACTATGATGGGCGACCTTCATCACGGCCTCTATGACACACTTGGGCAACACCAGTTGTTTATTTCCATTTTCCTCTGTTCTATACAACAACCCTTTTTCTAAAATCATAGTCCCTCTCCCGGACGGATCACTTTTACCTTCCAGTGCATAACCTCCACTTTTCCAGAGTCTCGCCTTGTTCCTTGGCCTCCTTGATATCTTTGATATCAAGCTCCAAACCTTTCAGAATATTTGGGATTTTCAATCCCTTCCTAGGTTTAGAACCTTTCTGTGCCGCCGCTCATGTTACCACTGCACTAGCCATACTAGTTCTTTTGTAGCTTAGTGGCACCCACTACGTTACCAATGATTACTTCATATCCGGGGTCTTCCATGCAAACTGCCAAGTAGGTACCTGTATAGTAGGGAGACTTTATATCCACCTTTGCCAAAGGGTAACTCACTATCTGTCCATTAATCAATTTTACCCTACTGGTCTTACCTGTAAAACAGTCCTTAGGTATTAAGTACTTCTTCACTACTATGGTACTGCAGCAGGTATCTCTCAAAATATTTGTCTTTACTCCGCATACTGTACCTTTGACTACTGGCAAATTAATGAGAGAACTAGCAACTTCTGCATGGTAGCCAAATCCCAGCACTTCTGGGTTGTCCTCAACATCTCTGTCATCTGCTTCCCGCTGGAGACCCTGCAAGGCAGTAACCTCCTCTGCTGCATTAGCTTGTCTCGTTGTTCCCCTGTTATTTTCTTTGTTGCACTGAAAGGAGAGATGTCCAGGTTGACCACACTTGTAACAAACTGGTTTCTTCCTCGTCATTTCTTCCTTACCTTTTGGTCTTTCTCCGGTAGCGCCTTCCACTATTTCTGGTAAAGAGGACTTATCAAAACTGCTTAGGTCAGTTTGCCCATTCATGTTAGTAATCAATCCTCCATGAGCGGCTACATAACTTTCGGCAATAGGAATAATTTCCTCTAATGTCAAAGGGAAACTTTCTTTTAAGTATACTTGTAGATTCTTTCCACAGGTCTGTAAAAATTGCTCCATTGCCAATAAGTTCATCACGCTTTCCACTGTACCATCATTATTTGACAGTTCCATCCATCGGGTCAAGCTGTTATGAAGTCTATTTACAAACTGTGCTACCTTCTCACCTTTTTGTGGTTTGCAAGTCATAAACTTCTTCCTAAACCCCTCTCCTGTGCATTCAAAATCATCCATTAGGGCTAACTTTGCTTTATCATAATTCAATGGATCATCTTGAGACATTCGTCCATAAACTTCCAATGCACTACCCTTTAGGTATGAGCTCAAAATGATAGCCCAGTTGTCTTTATTCCACCCAGCAGTTTTGGCAAACAACTCAAAACGCCTGATATAAGAATCCATATCATCTCGCACTTCCTCAAAAGCAGGCAGGGTGGGTCCTTTGCTAGTGAAAGAAGTTGAATTAATCGCTGGTCCTGGATCTACCGGTACTGAGGGAATAGACCTGCTCACATGAGCAACTTATAACTGAAGTTGAAGCCATTCTACCTCCCGTTGATGTTCATCTTCCCGGTATTGCTGCTCCTCCAGTCGCTCCTGGCGTTGACGTTGATGTTCGGCATCTCGGTATTGTCGTTCCTCTAGTCGCTCCTGTCGTTGTCTCTTTTGTTCTTCCGTGACAAACTCCTTGATCTGCTGATCTTCATATCCTAGTTCTCGTCCTATCTCCACCAATTCTTTTAATGATGCCATATTGAAACTCTACCTCTACCTGCAAGTTATGGTCTGCCAACTTAAAGAGATGGGTCCTGTCACAGTCGCCATTGTCAGGTTCCTCCTCCTTAGGACTGTTAGTCCAGACCTGATAAGTATAGGTAAATATAATAGTATGGGCCCATATCATTTAAGTGGTCAGAACACACAACTAAAATTTTCCATTCATCAACATCACAACACGTCTCTTTTCCCTTTCAACCCAACTCCAAAGATAAGCCTAGATTATTTAAATATACACAAATTCCAAAGTAAGTTACTAACGATAGAACAATATCTTAAAGGCCTAAAAGAGCGAGTGTGAGACTGTTTCACTGGGTTGCAGCGACTTATCGACGACCACCATCACTACCGTCCTTTAAATTAATGTTAACCTCATTGCTGGCTCTAAGCACCATCTTCAAAAGACCCATCACACACTCTCCCAAAATGACCACCGCTAATCGTCGTTGAAGTTAAAGATAGGGTCTCTAGTCACTGCTTTAGAGTGAACTTTCAACTCATGAAATTACCGCAGCAGCTTCTCACTACACGGGTCAAATCTGGGTGCTTATATCTTCACAACCCTAAGTAAACACTAAAGACTTGACGGGTGATGTACAGCTCGCCAACACTCGCCTTCAACCACAGCAAACCCAGATCCCACACTCCCGAGTCAAGCTCAGTCTGTAACACACAACAACATCCATTAATCCTCTCCACTAATCACAGTTCCTCGTTATCCCTACGTCATAAGAATCCAGTCAGCTAGGAGTTCCACCCCTTTACAAGGGACAAATCGAGGCTTCAAATGTTTCATTAGACTCTTACAGTCCTTAAACTATTAATTTCTTCAGTTAATTAATTCGGCTAGAATTAGAAAAGTATCAGTACAACAACCTATATTAAAAGAAGCTTTACTTGGGTACAAAATTGTTTCTTTAACCTGTCTCAAATCTTTTATCAAGGAATGAAGCCTCACTTTGTAAAACCAGATGGATTTAACACATTATGATGCTTCAGTCAGGAATGTTGATTCATGACAATGCCCAAAGAATTGTCTTTCTTAGGAAGTCACAATTACTAAGGTTAATCTTTAGAACAGCCATCTGAAGGGGATCAAACACTTGTTGAAGCTTCGCAAAATGTTCAGGGATAGACTTGCTCACCATGCCGCTGAAGTCGGATTGACTGAGTCTCATGAATACCGAAGGGGCATTCCTTAAGCCAAAAGGAAGCCTCTTAAACCGAAAATGTCCGGAAGGGGTGCTGAAGACTGTTATGGGGCAAGATGACTTTTCCATTTCTACTAGCCAGTAGCCGCTGAGTAGGTCAAGGGATGTAAAAACCACGCTGTTCTCACCTAGTGACTCTAACAACGCAGTTAAAACCGGCAATGGAAAACGATCGGGTACAGTTACAGAATTTACTTTACGATAATCCACTTCAGGTCTAAATTGCCCGCCCTTCTTTGGAACTAGGAAAAGTACACTATTCCATGGACTGACAGAGTGCTCAGTAATGTCCTGATCTAACATATTTTGTACTATCTCGTCTGTTTCTTTTCTCATACTGTGGAGTGATCGATACACTGGTATGAATATTGGCTGAGTTCCTGGTATTAATTCTATGTGATGCTGCACAAGGTCTGTCCTACCCATAGATTCCCCGGTTATGGCCACTACATCTCGATAAGTCTGCAAAAGATTGACTAATTGCTCCTTATGCTGTGGGAAGTCGCTGGAAGATACGTGAAAGACTAGGTCAGGTGAAAGTGTCGCAGCAGATCCCGTAGGGTTGATGGCATACACATCAGATGGTTCACAATCATCATCATCCTTAGTAGTTATGGAGAATGGTATATCCTGGCACACTTCACGGCCGGTGAATAAACCAGGAAATCCCCAATCTTTGTACCACTTTTAAGCTTGAGTGGAGCATTGGAAACATTTAACAAGAAGAGAAAACACAAATTATCTTCCAGCATGGTGCTCAATGTTGACTGGTAAGTTAAGCCATTCACACAACACGTCTCTGGCAATGTAAATAT
Organism: Birgus latro; assembly: GCA_018397915.1. Lineage (NCBI taxonomy): Eukaryota > Metazoa > Arthropoda > Malacostraca > Decapoda > Coenobitidae > Birgus > Birgus latro. Next base: position 13,668 of record JAGKTI010012502.1, read on the forward strand.
ATTCACTCCTTCTTTTGCATCTACAACACGAATAGAAACTTTTGTAATTTCATGCGGCAACAATGTTGTGCACTTTGTTACCGCTTGTCTCGTCTTCGCACATTGTAGAACGTCATTCAATCTATTTCAAGCAATTAAATGAGACATGTCTGAGTCGGCTATTGTGTCATTGTTAGAGAGGTTGTCATGAGCCACAAAGGAATGCTTAGAGGGGGAGTCTTTAGATGTCAGTGAATTTTCCTCTTTCCTCTCAGGTAGTGGTGGAGTCACGTTAGACTGAATTAAAGTTTATTTGGGAAAGGACAGGACGTGGTCAGCCTACTCCATGCCAGCTATAGGGAAACCTTTAATGCCATGCTACTACAAGTAGGTTTTAGGGCAATGGATTGTTGAGCCACAGTGGATAAACAAGTCAGAATGTCTGCTGGATACTTGAGAGCACTTGACAAGAAACTCTGCTATGAAAGTTTTTAAGACTTCATCAAGTTGTAGCCTATCTCTAAAGTGACTCTTCCTTTGACATTAAATTCTGAGCCGTCCACGCCGTACAGGCAAATGTCAGATGGTTCAAGGATCCCGACTTTTCTAACTGAGAGAGGTTTCCGAGATTAAATTTACCATTGATCCTGAGTCCATGAAAAATGATGTCTTGACCCCTTCGCTCTTTCCCAGTGTAGTTATGCCTAAAGAGGTTGGAGGCCCTACCTGGCGGATGGGGAGTTGATCTCCTGTTGTTATGTGACATTCTTCCGATAAGGGCGCTCCTCTTCCCCTGACCGGCGGCTCGCAAGACAATGGCACTCATCAGTGGTATGAATAGTACAGTCCTTGTGATATTTGCAAGTAAGATGACGCGGTCTTGAAGGTATTCACTGTCGCCCTTGTGGGTGGTTCCGTCCTTGTTCGTGATAACAGCTTGATTCTCGATGGCAGGTGTAACTACAGTGCCAGCACAGGATTGAATATTGTTTGCCCAGTCACGCACTGGACTGGTCACGACCGCTTGCTGGTGATCGGCGCCGTGAGTAGGAACGGATAGTATTAGGACTGCCTCTGGTAGTCGGTCGTGAACGTGAGGAATCCGATGAAGTGGTAGAGGTATGAAAGACTCACAGTTCTGTCAGTGGTGTGAGAGGTTGAGGTGCGAGTACTTGCCTGGCGAGTGATTCTTGATCCCTGTCTTTCTGCTGTCGCCTTTGAGACGTCTAACTCGTCTCCCGGATTGAAGTCAATCTGTAAGGCTACTTCCTGTTGTTTGCTATCCAGCCAGTTGATAAATCTAAGGTAACCCATTAAGTCTTCAAAACCTTCCAATTTAAGTAGCCTACATGATATTGATTTCCATCACTACGAGTTACCCATGGAGTATTTCGCAATAACTGGCTTACCTCTGACCTTGTCGATTTTGCTGCAGCTGTTGCCTCAAACAGTGTTGCATTATTAGTTGGAATTTCCATATCCTCCTCCATTTGTCTGAGGAGATTAGAGATACCAGTGAGAGACCCGGCCTTGGAATGGGTACAACAGAGCAGTTATTAATTTCTAAGGGAATTCATCGAATGTTGTACATCGATCAAAATAACTGGCTCGGAGAGCGGCTCCCATCTGTGACTTGCGTTGATGTAACAGGCCTTTAAGGTAGGAGATATTTAGGGATTCAGTCGTGATATGTCGATTATGAATATCTGTTTTGACTTTTCCGAGGAAGTCATAGTAAGACACAGAATTATCTTCAGCAGTGTATTTGGGGTGGTTACCGTCGTCCAAATATATGGACTGCGGAGGGGGAGCTGGGTTCTCCATTGCTGGAGGAGTTTGAGGTTGGGAAGTTGGGTTGGGATGCCAAGAAAGTAGTGGTAGTTGTGTGTGGCAGAGTTGGGAGCTGTGTTGATGTAGCAGAGAAATTTCAAGGTGTAGTTGGAGAATGGGCAGAGGGAATTTCTAGAGAATCATTTAGATAGGGTGGTGTATCTAGGTTTATTTTATCTGGAAGAAAATTATCTGGATTTTCTAGAACTGTAGTAGTAGTGGTAGTAATGGTGGTAGTGAGAGTGGCGTGAAAGAGTTTGGTGGTACATGTGGTATGAGTGGATACGCTCGATTTCGCGTAAGATTTACCGCTACGGAGACGAGTTATGGTATTTACATCACCAGGATCAGCATCCTCACTTTCAGTCTCAAGTTCCTGGCGAACAGGAAAGAGATCAAATTTCTTGAAGTATGACATGTAAGGTAAGAAAATGTTCATTAATAGTCATGCAAATGAGAATGTATAATATACAATCAGGGTATGAGGGAATATGAAATATATACAATGATAGTGAAGGGGAATATACAATATGAAAGCGGATATGAAAGAATATCGCTTGGGTGAAGAGTTACATAAAGTGAGAGACTAGCGTGATGAATGAAGTCAGAGTGAGGATTGATTAATATGAATCAGAAAATGCGCTTTAGTGAATGAAAGCAGATGAATGGTAATATGAACTTGTAGAGATTATTTTAGGATAATATCTATAGAAAGTGAAGGTATGGACAGATGAAATGAAACAGTTTATTTACATGTAATGAATACCGATGTGTCGCTGAAGGAAATGAGAAGTTAGCTGGCTGGAGGAGTAACTTCTGTTAAGGTGAGCCCCTCCCACGCAGAGGAACCGAGACGCTGGCTGGAGAGAGAAGGTAAAGACGTCACTACTGAAGTCCACCAATCATAGGCGACCTGGCGCATTAGATGATCACAACTAAGATGTTGACTGAAGAAGGCAACGATGACGTATGCTTCAATGGTTGGCTGGCCATGGTCCCCGGGAAGACGGTGGAGGTGGCGGGGTGTTGGGGTGGCGGCTGGGTGTTGAGGTGGCGGCTGGGTGTTGGTAGCGGGGCTGGCTGGCGAGGGTGTTGGCTGGGTGGGGGGCTGAGTCAGCAAGGCGTGGTGGGGGAGATCTGGGCGATGGGGGTGTGCAATTTAACGGTTTTAATAGTTATAATTTTCTAAAACAGGACTGGCGTGAAAGATACTAGTGGGTAGTGAAAGGCTTACCGATTGTTCTGCCGTGCAGCTGCTGGTGAGGACTGATGGTGGCCAAAGATCGGTATAGAGGTGAAATTCAGGAACTCACTATAGCAGCATCTCACCCAAAAAATACGTAGGAGACATAACCACAAGCTATGTGAAAGGACAGGAGAGTGGTAGGTGAGGAGACTGGAGCAGGAATAGAGCACTGACAGAGATGACAAGCAACGTGTAGCCAAGGGGCAATTTCACCGAGAATATACTGTATGGAGACGATGTGATTGAGATCCGACACGCCACTGCCACCAATTGTCCCACCCATCTTACACCCAGTTAGGAGTAATCCAGAGGTCTGGATGTAGTTTCAACGGGGGTTTATTTGGAGAAGACAAACACAGGTCCAACCCATTCCATGCCAGCCCTCCAACTGCCTGTTTCAGTGCGGAAGAGCTGGCTTGCAGGCGTCAGCAGCATTATTCAAACTCTGCCGATGCGTGCACTAATTGTTACTTAGGCACTCACACACTACTAAATACATATACTGTTATACTTAAACACTTACTTACTGCTAGTTTTAGTCTGCAAGTTAAGAAATTATCAAAGTATGGTTACAAGCGAGGAGTATCTATCCATTGTCAGACGCCTTAATCCTGTAAGGGGTGGCCACAAACAAATCACCTCCATGTCGCCATTTCCAACGCCATTTCATTTCCCTGCTCCTAGATCACAGCCCCCTCTCTCATATACCTCTCCACTCCATCCCTCCATCTCATCCTTGGCCTCCCCCTCCCTCTCCCCGCTCTACCTCTCTCACATACATTCTCCTCGTCAGTCTCTCACTCTCCATCCTCTCCACATGGCCAAACCACCTCAGAGTGTTTCTCCTAACGCTTCCTATCACATCCACAACCACACCACAACGCTCCTTCACTTCCTCATTTGTCAGTCTGTCTCTCCATGTGACTCCACATTCTCCTCTCAAATAACTCACTTCCACTGCTCTCACTCGTGACTTCTGTCCCTCCCTCCAACAGGGTCCAAGCTTCACTTCCATACGTTAGAGTTGGTATCACAATACTGCCATGTAACTTTTTCACTTCCATGCTCACTTCCCTGTTTCTTATCACTGCTTTCAAGGAACCAGCAACCTTTCTTCCTTGTTGTTCTCTTTCAAGCACTTCACCCTCTAAATTTCCATCCTTATCACACTACCCAAGTACTTAAACGCATTCACATTTTCCATTTCCTCCTCATCCAACCTCACTGTATATTCACTGACTTCACTTCTCTCGAAGACATATACATATATAGTATGTACATGTCTTCATAGTATACATACTATACATAGCATGCATGTGTATAGAAGACAAATACGGTACACAGTATGTTTACAGTCCTATGGTCACTTCCTACTTTGCTTCGTTGATACCTGTGACATTTATAATTGTGTTATTCTTATCTGCTATAATGAAGTCGATTTCTCTCCTTGTTTCTTCATTTGAACTTCTCCAGGTCCATTTTTCTCCTTGTTCTTTTGTGAAAAAAAGTGTTCATGATTCCCATGATATATGTCAGCAGAATCTACCAACATTTCACCTCTATTATTCCTTTCTCCCACACCTGTGATATTTATAATCGTGTTATTCCTATCTGTATAATGAAGTCGGTTTCACTCCTTGTTTCTTCATTTGAACTTCTTCAGGTCCATTTTCTCCTTGTTCTTTTGTGAAGTAAGTGTTCATGATTCCCAAGATATGTCAGCAAAATCTACCAACATTTCACTTCTGTTATTCCTTTCTCCCACACCAAATTTTCCCATACATTCTTCTCCATTTTTTGATTTACCAACTTTAGCATTGAAGTCTCCCATGAGATAGGATATCTAATCTTTTCTTCTTACTTAATGTGGGGGATGTCTTCATAGAATGTTTCTAGCTGAGCTTTGAAAATGCAGTGCATGTACTTGTAGTATTACTTTCAGGGTGTATCTTTTGCATAGTCTAATTGCAATCCATACTACTCTGTCAGTTACACTACTGAATATAAGAACGTTCACTTGAAGATTTATGTTAATTAGCCATCATACACATCTAGCTCTTTCATTTTGCCTTCCTCTGTAGCAAAATAGGTGGTTGCTGTCTCTGAGCTGAATTCATTTTTCTTCTTTTCATTGGAACTCACTTAAACCTAGAATATCCCAACTAACGTTCTCTAAGTCAGTCAATAGGCTATCAAGTTCATAATTCTCTGCGAGTCTTCTTGCATTGTATGTGTAGATCTTTAAGACTTCAGTTTGTTTAATATTCCAGTTTCTGATTTGCCGAGACAGTGCCTACTCACTATTGGTGGCACACTGCCCGTAACAGAGAGTAGTGTGGTTGGACCTTTAGTGGACGATAATGCAACAGGAACCCCCTCCAAATCATTAAGAGCAGAATTCATGTTTGGTTGGAAGGATTGTAGCAAATAACCTCATCTACTTGCCACATAGTTTCTCGCGAGATGTAATTTTTCTGCCACCTTATTCAGTATATTTGTTGGAGCAATATATATTGTTATGTCCCCGTCCCACACTGCCACAGGCTCCAACAGCAGTAGTACAGTATAGTAACGACGTTGTCCAGTGAGTTGTTCTTCCTATGGTCAGCCATTCAGTGTACAGCACACAAGATCAGCTGAGGTGAAAATAAACACTGGCTTCTTAAGTTCCATGTCTTTATTTTCCAACTAACTACACTTATTGCTTTCCAACTTCACTTCACTATTTTCACCAGTACCGAAAGTATACTAACTGCAAAAACACTTTACTGTTTGCCAACAACACTTCACTACTTTCACAAGTACTGACACTCAACTACACTCAAGTTGATCTCAAAGTGACTAAACTCCTCTAGTCTCTTCCCCATCAATATATAAGCTTCCTATATTCTAGAGTGATCTGCACTTCTTCACATTTCTCGAGTATTCCCGAAGGGGGCATTGGTTACAATGGTTACCAACTCGGAGACATCCAAAATATGCACTGCATAATGCTCTAAATTATTTAGCATATAAACTGAAGTAAAACATTATTGAGAAAAGGAACACAAAAAATCATGCATAACTTACAAATTAACTACGCTGACAAACAGCAGGCTAACTGGCAACTCTGACTCTTAACGGAAGTGCCGAATTACGGGAAACAAGGGGAATTCTGTAGCACTCACTAACTGGCAAATCCCGCTTCTTAACACTTCCTCCTCCCTAGTCTTTGTCGTCCTGACAAAACTACACAGTGCATACAAACATAAACCTTAATCCTAATGAACCATCTAACTATACACAAACTAATCCTTCAACATATCATTTCTTATTCTATACTGCTTCCGACGACGTCCTTGCTCCTCCAAACAGTCCACTCCTCCTGGAAAGTCTTGGTCCTCTTCCTGATTCACTTCTTCTCTTGGGAAACTGTCACCATCCTCTTGTACTTCAGATCCTTGGTCCTTCTCAACATCCTCAGCTGCAGAAGAGCACGATTCCTCGGAGACATCCCAGCTGTACTGTCCTGGCCCACGGTACTGCCACAGACGACTCACATGTACCACCTTTGGGCGAGACTTCCTGCCTCCCCGAATCCGATACGTTACGTCTGATAGGCGGTCCAACACACAGTAAGGCCCGTCCCCCGGGCTGTGCATCTTCAGTGACTGTCCTTTCGTCTGCTGAGGATTATACAACCAAACTTTTTCACCATCCTTGAGGCTCACCTCACTTGCCTTGGTATCATACTTCCACTTCATCACCTCTCCTGAAAACATAAGGGCTCCTTGCACTTGATGTACCTCAGCTAGCCTTTCCTTAACATGCTTCGCATAGCTGGAGGTGTCTGTAGGTAGCTCTTCACAAGGTGGACTTCCAATAACATGTCAAAGGGTAAGCGTAACTCGTGGCCCAACATCAGTTTTGCAGAAGAGTAGCTGGTAGACTCATGGGATGCAGACCGATATGCCATCAACAACGCAGGTAATTTCTGGTCCCTTTCTGTTTGTCCATCTACGCAGTACTTGGCCAGTTCTTGTCCTAGGGTTCAGTTGAATTTCTCCACCATCCCATCTGACTGCGGCCTTAGTGGGGTTGTCCTTGTCTTCTTGATCCCCAGTAACTTGCAGCACTCACGGAACACAGGAGACTCGAAGTTTCTACCCTGGTCCGAATGTAGGTCTTGTGGTACCCCCAAACTACAGTAAAACTGGTCAACCAGCACCTGAGCAATAGTTGCAGCCTCTTGATCAGGGATGGCATAGGCTTCCGGCCAATTTGTGAAGTAGTCCATGGCAACACATATACTGGTCTCCTCTTTCAGTGAGTGGCAAAGGCACAGCAATGTCCATCGTGACTAGGCACACCCACTTGGTACAGCTGGAGAGCGGTGCAACCACGTTTCTTGGGTCCCTTCTTGGCGCAACATATATCACAGGCCCAACACCACTCTTCAACGTTCTGACGCATGCCAATCCAGTAGAACCTCTGTCACAAACGGTTTAGGGTTTTCTTCACTCCCAGGTGCACACTAGTGTTCTGGTTATGAAGCTCATCCAAGATCTTAGACCTCATTTTCTTTGGAACCATCAGTTGCCAATACCTGCTGAGGCCATCGGGTGTATCCCACTGACACTCCAGTAGTCCGTTGTTCAAACAAAGAAAGTCCCACTGACTCCAGTAGCTCTTGGTCGCAGGGCTTAACCTGAAAACTTATTCCCAAGATGGTCGCACTGTACTCTGCTGCAGCCACCCTAGCACTGGTTGTAAATATGCATCCTCCATCTTTTTTTTTTCTTTTTTTTTTTATGTGTCTGACTCTGGGCATAGGCTTTACAGCCTGCTATCAAGGCTCAGCCGTCCTCATACACCTCTACATGTCACCACTGCATCCTCTTCATGTTTTCTGTATATGCTGTATATGACTAGGGCCCTGTCACAACAGTACGGCGGCATTTCTTGCCAAAATTCCCATTTCTACTGCTTGCCTCTGTTCTTCCATCTTCTCACACACTATTCATTAAGGTTCTCCTGCATTTCCTCAGTGGTGGGACTTCTTGGGAAGAACTGGCTGGTTGTTGCCTTTCATCACCAGCCTTCACTAACTTACCCTCATCCTTCTCATTTGGACTCTTGTGGCTGAAGTGTCCCATCTCACCTCTTGTCCAACACCCTTTTGTCGCAATCGGGGATTTCCTTGCACTGCTCTGTTCTTGCTCCTTCTTCCATTTGTAACAATCCACCTTCTTGTCTCCCAGCTTCCTGTAGAACCAGCAACCTCCTCCGGTCTTCTCCTGTTCTCTCTTCCACTTGTTGCAATCCACTTTCCAATGTCCTGGCTTCTCACAATACCAGCATCTTCCTTCAAATTTTTCCGCTTCACCAACCTGTGCCTTTCTTGTCTTGAATCCTTCACTACGACCTGCCTGAAAAGCAGAAGTACTGTACCTGACGTTGGACAAATCAAATTCTAGAGCCCTGGCAAGCGCTTCTTGCATGCTGCTGGGTTGTCCCTGCTTCACTTGCACTTTCAACTCTGCACTGACAAGAACATCGATGAACTGGTCCCTCAGAAGAATAGCCAACAGGTATGCCTTGTATGCCATACTCTCCAGGTCATGAGCAAGCTTCTGTAGGAATTCTCCTCGAGCCCATACATGGCTCCGAAATCATACTCTGTAAACCTTAGTCTGGTACCTAGTTCCGCATCTGCTCTCCAGCACTTCTACTAGGGACTGATAACTGCTCCTATCATCCACTGACATTTGGCCAAAAATCTCCATTGCAGCACCCTTGAGCCTTGTAGCAAGCTGCACCGCCTTGACTATCATCTCAGCCACTCTGATCACCAAGTAACTCAAACTGTGCACAGTAAGCTTCTCAAGACGCTCTACCATCAAATTTTTGAGGTTTCTTTCTAATTGGACCCCCATTATAGCGATACACTTTACTGGCTTTGGGCCTAAAAACTGGAGAATCATAATTACGTCCAGGACTTAAAATTTTTGCTACATTTATGCTTGGGATCTGTCAAGATTCACCATACGCTGTCCATTCTTTCCATATGCTCCTTGTACACTAACCTGAGGCCCAGCAGTGCAATATTTCTGTACAGCCTCAATTTTCTCACTAATTATCTTCACATGGTCGACTACATGCTACAACTGGTTATCTACATGCTGTCTGCACTCCATCACTATTTCCTCTTTAATTCACTTCAACTGGTCGTCTACATGCTGTTTGCACTCTGTCACATTATTGATTACATCATACTTCTGCTGCTGTAGCTCTTCATATACTTCCTCCTTCAATTAGTCCTGTTCTTCCTTCATTTCCCCATGAAATCACCTAGCTGTCCTTGCATCCTCAGTTGTAATTCCCTCTGTTGCTCCTGTAATGCTTGTAGATGTTCATTTAGTGCTTGTAATAACGTCTTTGATTTCGTTCCTGGGCTGTTGATTCTATGCCTGTAATTGTTCTTTTTCTTTCCGTCCTTCGTTATGTGCCTGTGTTCTATGAGTTCTTTCTGTCCTTCATTCTGTGTCTCTAATAGCTTCACGATTGTCGCCAGGAACATTTCGTCCTGCTGCCCAACTCGGGACCTTGTCTGCACACCCCCTTGCTCCATGTCAAAGATCTAACTCACTGCAGCACTTAATCCACACTCCTGACACCTATGTTACGTCCCAGTCCCACACTGCCACAGGCTCCAACAGCAGTAGTACAGTATAGTAACGACGTTGCCCAGTGAGTTGTTCTTCCTATGGTCAGCCTTTCAGTGTATAGCACACAAGATCAGCTGAGGGGAAAATAAATACTGGCTTCTTAAGTTCGCTGTCTTTATTATTCATATAATTACACTTAATGCTTTCCAACCTCACTTAACTATTTTCACTAGTATCGAAAGTATACTAACTGCAATAACACTTCACTGTTTGCCAACAACACTTTATTTTCACAAGCACTGACACCGAAATACAGTCAAGCTGAACTGAAACTGACCCAACTCCTCTAGTCTCTTCCCCATCCTTATATAAGTTTCCTATATTCTAGAGAGATCTGCACTTCGCCACATTTTTCGAGTATTCCCGAAGGGGTCATCGGTTACAACGGTTACCAACTCGGAGACATCCAAAACATGCCAGAGTTTTCTAACACAGCATAATGCTCTAAATTATTTAGCACAGAAATTTAAATAAAACATTATTGAGAAAAAGAATACAAAGAATAATGCATAATTACAAAATAACTAAGTTGACAAACAGCAGGCTAACTGGCAACTCTGACTCGTAACGGAAGTGCGGAATTACGGGAAACAAGGGGAATTTTCTAACACTTCCTAATTAGCAAATCTCGCTTCTTAACAATATCTGTAGCAGATCCTATGATCCGCGCTGTCTAAGACAGTACCACATATATCTGCGTGGCTCTCCCCTATCCACCACCCAGGGATGCGCGAGGTATTAGAGGAATCCCGCCCATCGACGAAATGAAAGATTTCTGATAGGCGGAAGAGTGCAATATGGCAGTGAGACATTCCAGTCATGAGCGCAACCAAGTGCCTATGTAGCACAGGGGATGGCATGGAGAAGTGGCACAATGGATGCAATTTAGTTTGAGCATTTTCCATAAAAGTAAAATAATGTAAGGGAGGCAACATTCCTTCTTACTTGTAGGGGAGGTAGTTTATATGTAGTTGCAAGATTGTTGATAGTTCTATCATCTTTTTTCTGAATTTTGTCTAGTTGCTTTAGTACAACCTCCCCATCTATCTATCTATCTATATCTATCTATCTACAGTATCTCTCTCTCTCTCTCTCTCTCTCTCTCTCTCTCTCTCTCTCT